>OX411309.1:104155037-104190037 GCA_948150685.1 Rhaphigaster nebulosa | reverse complement strand
ATCTGGTTTATTGATTCTATAGATTTGAAATAATAATTTTTTCGTAAATAATTATTAGTTATCTATTATTATTATAAACTCATTATAATGTAAAATTTAATTTTTTTTTTTACAATGAGTTGATTAATAAAATACATAATTAATAGTAGGAAGAATCTCTTATCTAAAGAATAATACCTATTTTGATTTTTCATTTTGACAAACTTAAATGTAGTTTTATTTAGCAAATTATTACACTACTGATTATTATTTTCAAATAATTACGCATCCGAAAAAATAAATTTATTTGAAATTTTAATTTTTCATTTTTTTCATGGTTTTGGCATAATGATTCCAAAACACCGAGATATGGTGATGGGGGAGATTAAAAACCTTAATCGGCCCCCTTTTTAAAACGAAATAGCGGATGGTAATATGGAGTTCTGAGGATCATGATGGAGTGACCTGTGACTTTGGTATCAAATCTAAAAAAAAAAAAAATCACTCTAGAGAAATCTCAGCTTTATTTTTTATTCGATATTTGGATTCTATGTATCTTGTAACTTCAAACCAAGAATTTTGAGGAGAGTTAAAAAAAAATTTCTTGGTCGATTACATAAGTTCATTATTGAAAATAATAAACCAAAAATCCAGGTTTCATTTGTTATGATTATCATAAAAATATCAGTTTTATTTTCTCACTAATGTATTATTTTTTTTCCTTTCATTATGAGGATTATGTGTATTAACAAAGCAAATGAATACCTACATATTTATTTATAAAATTAATAAATATTACGTTGATGGAGTAAGCAGCTCCCTCCATCAGTGGGGGAAAAAATACAAAAAAATTCATAACAAAAAACCTTTGAGAAGGTGAGCCTGGAATTGGCTGGAGACAGAGCCAAAAGAACAGGCGTCTTTCCAAATTGGCTATTGGCTAGTTTAGGGTAAACAACTATCCAATACGTTCCTTGTGTTGTTCTCTAAGGTGTGGCAGCTCTATATTGGCTTCTATTTTCGGCTAAGTTTAGATATAGTAAAACTTTTTTTTATTGAAGTTTAGAACTATCTTTCTTAGTTCATAGATTTTAAATCATAGTCTATGTCAAAACATGTTTCCTTAACTAGCTGTGAACTCATATGAATATTTGTCTTAATGTTTTTGTTAACGCTGCTATTTTTTGGGCATTGAACGTATTATTGTACCATTTTCTTTAAAAACACCAATAATTTCATCTATCGTGCACATCGCTGCACGATAAAATGTAAGATGTATCAATCCAATTTTTTTATTAAATATTTTCAAAGTACTATGTTTTGCATTTTTTTCCCAACAAAATTTATATTATATTGTTATTATTTTATAATAGTGACTGTAAATGTTAATAGAAATTAGTAAAGTAGTAGAAAAGCTAAAAGGTTTTGAAACCATTTTGGAAAAAAAAAGAAAGAAAATTTGGAAAAATACATTAAAAATTTCAACAAAGAGAAATGTCACCATACATTATATGCATTTAAAATGTTTTTACGTTATGTTTTTTCATTGGTGCTCAGAGAGGTGTCAGTCAACTTGAAACAAAACAATTAATTTGTGTGTTATTTATTCCCACAAGCAGCATTTCGAGACAATTATGCTCATAGGTAATCATCAGGAGTTGCATGTTGTGTAGCCTCTCTTCTAGTCCAGCACACTTCTCTTCACTACGACACTATTCTACTCTAGCACTTACATTACTCTACTCTTGCACACTACACCACTCTACTCTGGCACACTGCATTACTCTACTGAAGCATACTACATTACTCTAGACTACTATTCAAGATTGTCTACATAACTGTGCCGAAACGTCGGCTTTATCTCTTAAGTTGGTACTTAAGATAATTAATGTTTTTAGATAAGCTGGTAACTTAAGATACTACATAAGGATAAAGCCGACGTGGTTCATGACGATGATGGTTTATGGAAACGTACCATCTCAATACTAACAAGGGATGGTTTTTTATTTTTTATGGCGTCTCTGAGGGATAAATAGCATAAAAAATCAATTTAAATATGTTTTACGAGACAATTATCAACTTTTTTGACTATGTTGACTTATGTCATTGAAAGATATTTTGGCCCCTTCTAATTTTTCACTTTTTGCACTATTTTCATGTTGTAGGTTATTATTTTAGAAGGAATATACATAGTGCTTATTAGGAATATATATATATATATATATATATATATATATATATATATATATATATATATATAGTACTTATTTAGTTGAATGGTTTATTGATTAAAATTAATATAATACTAAATAAAATTTCACATTGTTTTATTTTCAACTTTATAAAAATTATTCCAGTATGATAATAATAATTTCTGAAAAAAAAAAAAAAACCTGTACCACTACAACCCGTGAAGGGTCTTGGGTTCAGTATTTCGTAAGGGCCACTGTTTCTAAGCCAACGTTTGTGCAAAGAGGTGTTCGGCCGAGATCGTGCTCAATAGCCAGATTTTCCCCCTAATTATGGAGCACTATAAACGCAGTTTATAGAGGCTGGATGAGCCACAGCAGGGTCTCCTGATCCCACAGGGCCGGTCCACGGCTGAAAAGAGAATTAATAATTGTTACATTAGGTCTCGAACCCGGCACCTTGCAATTAGTAGTACAGCGCCCTACCCACTGAGCTATCCTGCTCCCCATAATTGTAAGTGAAACCTGTATGGTGTCAAAATGTGGCAAAACTCAACTTATAACATTTGCCCGCATGCGATTCTGTGACTTTTGTCTTATTATAATTTGCCACCGCTGGTTTCTCATAAATTAAAGGAGAGATGTTTCCACCTACTAAATATCAACGAATGAGACTCCGAAATGTAAAAAATCCATTCATTTTTTTTTTTAGGAAAAAAGTCTCTTATAAAATTTTGCCATTTGAACGCAACACTAACATCCCATGAATACTAACAAGGCACCTCCTAGGCATAGTAAACTGGGCTGGTGCACTTTTTGAAGAAAAGAAAATTATTATTCACCAGTTGTGAACATCACTAAGGTCGGCGATTGACTGAATGAGGAGAGTTACCTGTTTGAAGGGTGCACGAAGTTATGAGGAGAGAAATCAAGTTCACGTGGTTTTATGGTTATTTGATTCCTCTTCTACACCCCCTTCACAATAATGTGAAAATTGATTGTTTTCCTTTATGTTGACATCATCAGTGAATCAGTCTTTTTATATAAGCCATCTCTTATAATTTATCGTAAAGAATATAGTAACATAAACATACCATCTTATGTAAATTATTTATACATTTAACTTTCAATAGATTACGTAATATAAGAATGTATGATAAACATACCTACAGAATACCTCGAATTGGATCTACTTTAGGGAGATTTATAGCTGAACAATTATAACGACAAAATATTGCGTCAATATACTTTGATGATTGATTCATCTACATCTTGGACCGCTGAAGCAAACATTCTTCAAATGCTCCCTTATTCTGTTTCCTTCCCCAATTTATTCTGAGTGGTTTTTCACGTTGATGGATAGAGCACGTGTTTTTTTTAAATAATGGATTAATCCTCTAGCTCCCTACTACGGTTAGCAAACTTTTTCCTAATGAGTGAGGGCCGGGTAGCATTTAGTTGGATTAATGCTGTAAAATAATTATTTAATTAAATCAAGTTATAATAAGACAGTACTGATTCGGAATTTATGATTTTGTAAATTAATTCCAATATCTTTGATATTCAGTGGCTATCTACTAGTAGGTATATTGAGTAGATAATGTTGGTTTATTAAGAGAATCCGAATGAATGATCAATTAAAAAATTATCATTTAAATTAAATTTACATTATTAGCAGGAAGAAATTATTGTAATATGCTGAGGGCATTTGTAATACTTCGAAACCAGTCACATTCTGCAAGGGTAAGCATTTGAATTTATCCCTCTCCTGGTAATTTGCTAAATATTCTCTTGAACTTAGAATGATCATTTAAGATTGGAAAATTTAGTACTTCGGTCATCGCAATAATTTAATAATAGAATTATATATCTGGATCGACAGAATTGGTACCCACGCAAGGCATTTCAAAGCTGAGAAGCACAGAAGTAAGAATATTGAAGATAATGCTAACTTTAATGGTTGTGCTATAATATTATTGAAAAATTATTAACTCCTAAGTTAATGTGTACACATATATGCTGGAGGTGTTGAGCTGATCGACTGATTAATGAAGACAGACTTTGAAGACAAACATGCAAACAGGCTAACAACAACGGTAAATAGCAAATGCAAACAGAATAAGGCCCGTTTCGAATTTCCTATTGGCCTTCCTCAAGTTAAGTTTACTTGGGATGCTAATTACCCAGATTCATCAACAGAGGAACGGCCCTATTATCCCACTCGGTGGAGAGCGGGAGAATCTTTTTAATCGATTAGCATGAACATAGCCAATAATTATATTTTTATTTTATTTATTTATTTGATATAATGAAATTCACTACTGCGTAATATGCGCATCATGTGAATTTGATAATGATCTTATTCTCTATCTCTTTTATTTTTTGATAATATCATTTAATATGATGTTTAGAATTGTGTTAATAAAATAAAAGGTCCAAAATCTAATACTTTTGAAGGTCTCTGGGCCACTCACATCAAAGCAGACGTGATTTCCTTGAGGGGTAGGAGCTATATGTACTAGTGGATTGAAATGATAAAAAGAAGTGTAACTTGCATTTGATGTTTATGTATTTTGTCCGAAGGATATATGTAAATCATTGCTTGACGTGCATAATATGAAATGTACCATGGCGCGTGTATCGATGTGCTGAGTATGAATGTGTGTAACTTTTACAGTGCTCCAAAGTTCTGTTCTATAAGTCCATATTGGTTTCGGAATTTAACTGCATTAAAAATATTTTGTTTTGTGAGAAGAGGAGATTGATTTTATTGATTATTAATTTTATTGAAGGCAAGGGAGTCGGTAGTCTGCAACGATGTTTAAGTTCCAGTCTTTTAAGTCTAGTACGTATATTCCAAATAAGTCTACGATCTAAGTTCAGTCCAGGATATTTCACAGCGTTTTTAGAAGGTAACAACATGTTGTTGATCAGAACTGGCAAGCAGTCATTTCTCCGCAGCGCATATGCCGTATAATTTGATTTTTGGTTGTTTTTTCGAAATATTTTTCTAAGATACAAAGGTGCTTTAGAAGGACGAAGGAAGAAATAGTGAGGTCTGTGTGCGATTGAAGGATAGCTGTGTCGTCGGCAAAAGTGTAGATGTTTGTGAGTATAATATTTTTAATGGTAAATTTTAATTTTTAAGTAAACTTTAAATCGGTAAAGAGTTTTCCTAAAAAAATATGGAAGTCTATTGATAAGTAGTCGAATACATCTGATCCATTACGATATTCTTAGCGCAACTGCTCACAAACTAATATTAAAAATAATAAGCTAAGGCTTTTTAAAGTGAACTAAAACTTATTTTGTTTCCTATTTTAGAAATGGAATACGATTATTGAAAGACCGTATTAGAGTTTCAAAGTCCCAGACTAAAGTATTCACTTAAATTAGTTGACCTAATTAATAGCTGCTACTTCATGCCAACACCAGAATATTTCTCATCGATCAAATGTGGTTAAGGCTCCTACATCTCTTGGTTGCCACCTTACTTGATCTGTATGAAACATCTCATTCACGCAGTTTTCTGTGAGCTGTCAAGCTGTTGAAATATAGAGACTTATTATTACCAACGGCTAAATAATTAATATATGCATAAAAGGTAAAGCTAAAATAAAATATTAAAGAATTCTATGGAGCATTAGCCAGTAATATAATAGAAAATCTGTCAAAAAAAATCGCCTGGATTCGACAAGATTCCAGCCAGAGAAATCAAAGATAATTCAGAAATAATCACAGAACCTATTTTATAATTAATCAATTTTTTCATTAAAAAATAATTTAATCTTCTCATAATCATTGTATTTATATGATTTTATTTCCCGTTCAACGTCACGCTACGTATACAAAAAAAAGTATATTCTTTATGATATGGAGCCATTAAAACGATAGCCGGCCAAGACCGGAATTAAAAATTGAAAATCCCTAAACATACGTCATTTTTCATTTGTGCCAAATTCGAAGAAAATCGAACTACACGTTTGGTTGTGATCGTATAACAAACAGATAAATTCCGAATGGCCGAGTAGGAACATGTTGTCGCTCGCTTACCCTCGTTCAATTAATTTTATTAACATCAATTTCGTTTAACACTAATTAAAATATAATTCCTTTTTTCATATTCTATTATTCTCTTTACTCTTTTCTAGTTAATCAACTTTATTTTGAAAGATAATAAAACTTTAAACATAGCAAAAAAAAAAAAAATGGTAAAAGTAAAAATACTAAATATGTAAATATATTGAATTAAAATCTTTGCTGTTTGTTAGCTGATCATAAATGGGATAAAATGCTTGTTAAATCATTTAGAATTGGTTCGAGTTCCTATTGTTTATAACTTATTATGATTTTTTAAAAATTACTAATCTCTAACGAAATAAAATTTATGAACAATTGGCTGCCATTATGCAAGAGACTTGTGATTGCAGTATATTATAAGGGACTAGGAGTCAGGTAACGGCAGGTTTACTTTTTCTTTTTTTTTTCAGAAATAGGGTTGAAAGTAATATTTAAAGTTCGAGATAAAGGGTTAAGATTAGGGATTGTCTAAAAAAAAAGAATAAAAAAGTAATGTTGGGGGAGGATTTGGAGGCAATCAGAAAGGCAAACATACTTCCCTATTGGCAAGATAACCTTCACGAATAATCGGAATATTAATTTTTCATCTGGCTTTGTCCTCACCACTTTTATTTTGGGAGTGGATAATCTCTTCGAGTTCTGTTGTGAAAAGGATGAGCTCTGTTTGGAAAATTATATTTCCTGTTTATTCGGTGATAAAGGAGGCGATGGTTATTGGACCTATTGTTACCTTTATAAACTATAATGATTTATCTAATCACTTCACTATCTCTCTGTTTATTTCCACTGCATGATGCGATTAATTATTACAGCATTGTCATTGAAATGCTTCGTTCTATTAACACTTATGTTGTCAGTTTATTTTTCATTTATTAATTTTTTACTTTTGCAAATCCATGAGTATATTGTGTGATATTAATATTTCATCAAGTTTTGACATTTAAATCTATATTAGATAATAGAGCGTAGTTTATGATAACTTACTGAGTGAAAGGTGAGCACTGAAATAAAAGCTATATTGAATATAATTACATTATTCAGGAATAATCATCTTATTTGATCTCTCTGCTCACGCCTGCTGTTTGAACATAATTTGCTGTCAAACCTCACTCACATCACAAATTATTTATGATGGTCAAATTCTGAAAAAAAAAAAAAAAAAAAAAAAAAAAAAAAAAAAAAAACCATCAACTGAAGATTCATGATGTGCTAGTAATGTTATGCTAGAAAAAAAAAGAATAAGTTTAAGTTCAAAAAATGTTTATTCGTGCAAATGGTTATACAAAATTGTATTGAAATTTATCTTAAGTAAAAATATAAATATGAAGATTAAATTAAAAATAGACGAAAGCTATTGCTATAGTTAGTACTTTTTAAAATAGCTATAGACCGAGAACTTAGAGTTAAATGGCGAATATGAGAACCTAAAGGAGCAATCTTTAATAATGAGAAAAAACTCTCCGAACAGAAGCCGTTTGGAATAAAATTCAGTAATAAAAAGCTACCATTTTATACTTCCACCATAGCTTCTACTTGATTAAAAAGCAAAACAGAAATCAAACATAAGAGGAACTTGGTAATTAAGAAAAAAAAATAATCACGGGGAGTGTAACATCAAGTAGCGGAAGTATTTACCTACACCATAAATCAAAGAATTTATTAACACTTTAAATAAATAGTTTCCATCAATAATTTATATTAATATTTTACATTAAATATTTACTATAATAGTTTATATTCGTGGATAACGTTTTTTTCATTATTAAGATAGAGAGCCCCAATATCATGCGCTTAAGTCATTATTTTTTATTAGAGAACTAATCCATGTGTATTTGTCTAAAAATAGATTCAATCTGTTATCTGGAACGTTATAAAAATAAATTTAATTGCAACAGGAACACATTATGCGAATTTAAAATTTTTTTTTGCTTCTGCCAAATATTTACTGTTTTTACAAAACTGTTCCCAACGCCGTCCGTATGTTCATAATATCGTACAGGTATAAATTAAATAGAGTTTAAATTAATTACAATGAATAATTCAGTATATGAATGGACTGTTTTACATCTTAATTCGGGCTTAATAAAGTGGTTGAGGTATCCTTAGGGACAAGGTAGGGTGCCTTTTAAAAAGACGGATGTCTATTTCTGTTGGCTAGTTGAAATACTTTTCGTTTCACGTATTTTGCCTTGGCCCATAATGTTTTTTTTTTTTTTTAACTTTGTAAACAATATTCAGCAAGTTATACCCTAGCAGCAAATCAAGCAATTTTTGAAGCTCATTTTCGGTTCTTATCACATGGTATTTTATTGTAGATCTTATGATCTTACAGGAAAATTTTTAGAGAGAGCCCCATCTGTTAATTTTTCACTGCTACTCCATCTCTATAGAGAGCATATAAAAACAAATCATTAAAAGTGAAAACAATAATTTATAAAGATATTAAAAATTAAAGGAATATTATTATGTTAAAGGGAAGCTTTGTAGGCAGTCATTGAAGACTTGTGATTATTCGTCCCTTTTTTTTAAAGTTATTGGGAACGAACTATGACCGCAATAGAATAATAATATTTTTATTTCATTATTTTCAGAATATAAGCCATTAAATAATATATTACGTAAGGGGTCTACCTTTTCCTGTTCTGCCTGAACACAAAGCTGCCCTAGCTTCGGTAGTAAGAATATAAAAAAAATATCTACTATTTAATTATATTTGGCAATTTATAACTGCAGCATTTCAGTGAAATGTTTAGGTAACCTTCGCTAAAAATACATTATTATTAAAATACTTTATTATTTCTAATTCGAATAAAGCCAATATCTCAATTCTTTCAGTCAAAATTTTAATACTTTCTGTGGTAACTTGAATCTACATCGAAAAATAAATTTGTGAGATCGTTATAATACGATAGCCAATTGCAAAGGAGACAAGTACTAGAGAACAGCGAAGCGGTCCTCTGTTGTAGGTGGTAATTTTAAACTAATCCCGAGATTGGCTGTAACCTGATTGGTGGGGGTACGAACGTCCAATGAGCTGCCACGATTCGATTAGGCCACGCCCCACTTTCTTATTGGCTATTAACTAATGCGGTACTCTATTTACGTTGAGCCCAGCACAACTTCGGATCACAGCTGACCACTATCTTCAGGAAGAAATAACAGGCGTAAAAACTCTTGAGTCTAAACAGATCGCCTTCTGAAACGGTTACATCTTTAATTCGATTATTGTTGAGCTTTGGTCAAGCCACTGAGAAATTAGCAGCTTATATATGGTGATCGTGAAGTTTTTAATTTGGTTAATTTTATTTATGTACTTCTTCCTCTAATTGTCATCTCATAATGATTAATTTTATTTTATTAATTTTGAAAAAAATAAGTTTTAAACAATTAGTATCATTCCAAAGAGTTTTTTTTTTTTTTTTTTATCTTTCAGCTATTTATTCGTACCTGCCTAACAGAAGAGTGACAACAAACAAATATGATAAAATAAAAGATAAAAAAGATAAAAGATATACGTAGCATGATGGGCATGAGGAAGGATAGCACCCAACAGCACCTCTTTCTGGCAATGAATAAGTCCTTTAATTCAGGAAAAGAAATCTCTCATCCAACTCTTTTTTAGTTTTCTACTAATGGTCTTGTCAACCGCAGCGTCTATCGTCTATCTGACATGTCCGTGAAGTTTGGTATGAATACGATAATAAATAGTACGTATGTGTTGGTTATTGTAAGTCAGTATGTGGAGTCAGTATTTCATCCTACGAAAATTATTAATTGAATCCTAAATAATAATAATTGTCGTAACAAAAACAAAGCAAACTAACTTAAGTTATACGATTATCTCTATATAAAAGTATCGACAATACAGTATCAATGGAATTGCAATGGACGTATAAATTAATGTAGAGGAGAGACGTACTGAGCCCGAGAACCGCAGACTGAACCAGATGACCATTGGGGCTGGAATCAGTGGTGGGATGTGGGCTGTTAACGATGTGGTCCCACAACATTCTCGTTTCTTATCTCAATTTATCTATAACAATACGTTATAAATCATCAATATACATTGACGATAAATGGATTTTGAACAACATAACTTTGCAGAGTCTTCTTTATCCTAATTTTACTACTATAGTACCTACTATTATTAAATTACATATTTTAAATGGCTTCAATCAAATTTCTCTTCCTTAAATTAAATATTATCTCTGTCCTTATAAAAGGATTTTAAAACTTATGCAGTCAGAGAGCGCTCTCTTGAACATTATTTTTTGCGGAGTCCATCCCAATCTTAGGCATTTTATGTCGTTCTTGAGAATTAATTATTGGCACAATAATCTACGTTATAATAAATATTGATAATGATGTATCGCTGGTTATTTTAATAAATGGTCTTGCTCATCTATAGAGATGTACATTTTTATTAAAAAGTAGAATAAAAAACATAAAATGGATAATAATAGTAGTAAAAATAATTTAAGAACTTACAAATTATAATACGTTAAATTTATACAAACATTTCTTGGTCAAAATAGATCTTATTATAATGTTTTCTGTAAACATATTTTACTTTTTAAATAATGTTTTGCTGCTGTTTTCTGGAAACCTGAACCGCAACATCGGGCTCTATGCTCGGAAGTTTTATTCTGAGGTCCATTTCTACACTGAGTTTTATTTTCTATACTTTGATTTCATTTATAAAAGTAGCGAGAAAGCCTACTCACATACTTATGTTGAGCAGAATGGAGTGGTTTATTTGCAAGTGGAAGGTAATGTGAGTTCAGTTTTGTTGAATTGTATTTTCAAAGAAGTATCGCATAATTCCTCGAGAATATCTTGTTCAAATATGGATAAATGTTTAGCATTAATAACTTCCTTGCTGAATGGATCGCTGATCCAGTTGTTGTCCTGAATCAGGACTGGCAAAATAATTCCTAAAGATACATTTTTGAGCCATTAAATCAATGCTTGAAATGGAAGAAGGAAGGATTGCAAGAAGAGTGTACGAGAACTATCCTAATGGAATAAATCTTTGAGAAAATCCAAAAAATAGATGGATAGATAACTTCCTGGAAGTTCTCAGGAAACTAAGAATAAGTTTAACGCATGCGCAGGACCGAAAAAGATGGGATGTGGGATGGATCACCAAGGGTCGCTTTAGGCATCTGTTGAGCCACTAAAAGAAAAAGATGAGCAGCCGTTAGCGTCACACTTTACTAAAAACTTTAGAGATTTTCGAAAACGGTCCAGAAACGTAATTGTTATGTTATGTTGTTGAGTGGTGTTGTTATGCTGTTAGAGTTTTATACACAATAGCAGTCTTGCATTGTATCAAGCATTAGTTTTTCAATATTTATTTTTTATTGATTTGCAGAAGAGCCTGTCATGGAATACTTCCATTGTACAGAAAACATTGTTCTGGTAATATTATAGGGTAATAAGAAAAATTAAAGATTTCCTTTTTAAAACACTTCGGTTCCCATTAATCTTATGTTTTGGAAATTATTCGATTTTTCGTTTTGCATAAGTAAGAATCAATGGTTTGGGAGGAAGTGACATGAGTAGGTGAAAGGGTAAATTTGTCTGAACATATTTTTCATGCAGTGTGCCTAAAATTTAAGGAAGTGTTAATTATACTTCCATTTTTTTTTTTCATAAATCTTAAAATTTATTTTTTAGTTAATTTGTGATATTACTCTAATTCTGTTAGTGCTGTAACCGGGTTAGTATTGTGTTAATATCGTCTTGTTTCGTGTTGTTAAGTCGACCATTATCCCACATCCTTATGAAATGTATCGTAATTTTTAGATCTTGGAATACACTTATGAGAACTGAATATAAAGAGAAAATGATAATAAAATGAACCATCAATGGAGTTAAAACTTAGTTGAGGAACCATATAGGTAACACTAGATATACAAATGCTTTGTCCCACACTTGAGCCTTGGTAGAAAATGACAGATCTCCATCCAACAACTCAAAATATAATATAATCTGGATGAGAGCTCGTCTATAATAGGTAAATCGAAATTGAAACAGGCCCTCTGTGTGATTACAGTAAAGCGAAGAGTACCACAGAACATATGCTTGAGAAATGCCCTCAACCAACAGAGAAGAGGAATCTAATATGGCCGACTGACTCAAGTGCTTTGTACGACTGAAGCCTCACTATAGTGAATCATTATTTTTTTCCTTTTCAGGAATGTTTATCCGACAAAAGAAAACAAAACAAAAATGAGTAAAATGTTATGTTGTACTTTAGGTTTTTTCACATTTAACGCAGCTCCTCTTGACTTCAGAGAAGACATTCATTGCGATGCAGCGACCGGATCCGGCAGTGAGATCGCAAGGCCTCCACACCAAGATTAGGGATGCTGAGGCCGTACCATCGATCTTCACCTTCTCACTGATTGTTACTAATCGCCTGTCTTATCAGCTCGCTACAAGTTAAGTCCCTATTCTTCTGATTCAATGTTGGCTATACATTTGTTTATTCAACGTTTACCTGTTAAAAAAAAAAAAGATTTATAAAGTCCTTTTTTATGAATTCAATTCACTTACAAAATCCAAAAATGATCACGATTCAATGATGACAAATGCCTACCCATTCCATAAACTCTCAGACGTGAAAAATGCCCTACCAAATTGTTATATTTTTAACCATAATGATCTGTCTCCCTATTCTCAGCTAAATTATAAAATCCATGATAATCAGATTTTCTGCTTAATTACATACTCCCAAGACTTTAAACATGTCAAACGTAATATTATATTCTCTCTCTCTCTCTCTCTCTCTCTCTCTCTCTCTCTCTCACGTACATATATGCATGTATATCACATTCACAGTGGTTCTTATATTAAGTTACAAGTGGGAATAAAAATGTAAGAAAAAAAATCATGTTAAAATAATAATTTTTTTCATTATTAGTACCTACTGAAATATTCAACTGAATTTTAGATCGAAAGTAGGAAATAGTAACTCCGTTGAAGAGACTATCCGAAGATAGTCGAAGACGCTGGAACCATCATTAGGAAGATGGCTTCCTCGTTAAAGGTCGGTTTCCGATTACAAACCATAAATCCTTCAGAGAGGTCGGATTATCAAATATTCGTCGGTGTCTCACCCAGTCGTTATCTTTCGATTTATCGAGTGTTGCTTCTACGCCAATTGCTATAAGGCAGTATCTAGCTAAGGCTCACGTTACAATCGGGTCAAAATGATTTACAAAACAGACCGAATTATAGTTTTATTTATCGGGTGCAATTTTTTTTTATTCATCTGCGCAATACAAACTATTTCATAACTGTAATTAATACGCCATTAAATCAATCTAATTAATGAACAAAAATTTTGGTTGGTCCAAACAAAATAGTTCTGAATTGAATAAGTCGCGTTACATTATACTAAACTTTTTTTTTATGTAATAGATTATAAAGAATTGGTTGTGGACAAAAAAAAATGGTTGAAGTGTTATATTCTAACAATTTTATTTTTTAAAAATTGAATTAACAATTTTGATTTATAAATATTTTTCATGTTTTCGTGTAACAACATTTCACAGCTTATAAGTTATAGAATTAAAATAAGTTAAAAAACCTAAGGCAATTTCCTTTTTAACAGTAAGAAAAACATTGTTAAAGAGTTTGACTTCTGTAGTTAATGATAATTTTATTATTATTGAAGTAGCGAATAATTTTTTAACAAATAGATTTGATTTATGCCTGTCTGTTTTGGAGTATGGAAAGAAAATGTTTCTTTTTCTACTGTTCGTTATTCGTTATTGATGAAAGAAACATCTAATGGACCAACCTAATTTGTAACCTAAGCTTGTAATTTTTTCATTAATATTTAGTAATATATAATACTTTATAATTATATTATATTATTGTAAATAATCCAAACCAATGCCAAATATTTGGTTAAAACCGACATTCATTACACATTCAGTCGCACTTGAACACCACACAAAGGAATGAGTATTTGAGCCTTAAAACTAAACAAAATTATTTACAGATTTTTATACTTTCCTACCTCTACTACTATGGGTTGCCCGGGTAAGGAAAATATAGTAATCGGCATTTAGTAATTTATTGAAATTTAGTGATTTATAGGAGCTTGAAAACTGTTCATCTATTTTTATCCCTCTGAATTCTTTCAGGATGACATATAATTTTCTCTTAGTGAAATTCTGTACAGTTTCAATAGATTCTACGAGGAAATGTCAAAAGTTGAAATAATTATATTTTTTTACACATTATATTTGAAGTAATAAAAAGCAAAATGATGGAAGAGGACGGAATTTTTTTTTCATAATATTGCAAATATTGGCCTAAATTTTATGTTTATAATGAACATTTAATCCGATAAGACCCGACATATAAACGAAAATACCCTTATCTGATAAAATTAATTTAAAACAAAAAGAATTACCTTCATAAACATGGTTCGTAAATGAGCGTATAAACAGCAAATTAATAGAATGATGTTTTAAAATAAGTACGTACACGAAAACACACAATGGGAAAGCTATGAGTCTGGAAATGCTGAAAATGCCTGAGTTCCGATTGACATTTACAAGATGTGGCAGAAAGTAATTCGATTACAGTTCAATGTGGCAGTTATTAAAATTTGAAGAATAAGAGTTGTTCACAAAACTTCTGATCCGGAATTTGTCCGGTTTTTAGGATCAAATACTCCTATGTACGTCGGTACATTTCACTTGATTTTACATTTTAACGGGTGATCTTATTCTGGTATAACTACTAAAGCTCTTGTCAAAAAGATTAAGTTTGCATTTAATTTGTCTACAAGTTAAATAACATTATTATGTTAATGATTTTAAGTCATAATGGACCATCCTGAGTTGAAAATTAATTGAAAAAATTGATATTTTACAATACAGAAATTTTCGAAAGTAAAATATCTACAGCAGTATCTTTTCCGTAGCCGGAATATTACTCAATTTTTCACTGAAGGGAGACCTCCAAACATTTTCTTTTCAATCCACCCTGCATAATATCTGGCACTTTAACCGAAGTTTGTTGGCTTGTTGGCGTAATGTTTATAAAATCTTAAGTAAGGAATAAAGAAAATTAATCCAAATTTCATTTAACTCACTTAAAAACTCTGCTGTAGAAATATAACCATGGAAAAAAATTGATAAAGTTTTTGCGTTAACTAGATTGTAGTAATTAATTCTTTATGTAGCAGTTTGTAGAGTCGTAAAAACTCGGAGCCCCAGATGCCCAGTGGACGGACACTAAGCCCGCCGAAGGGGTTACCTGCCACGACCGGCTTATTCTAATCCTCATCAGCATCTAGCACGTGCTCCGTCCCTGCAAGATCTAGTATCTATTCGATCGTTTACATAGTTACTGCTAAATATAGTAATATCATGGGACTTGTTTTTATGGATTATTCATTGATGGTGAAAGAATATTTAAATGTTTTAGATATTTGTATTCATACAAAGTGATGGGCTATCTAATAAGTTTAACTATATATAAACCAATGATTTGCACCTCTGGGTAACTGAATAATAACTGCAAGTATAAAATAAAGTAATAATCAAAATAAATAAAATAATATTATTTCATAATATATCTTTCCTATATCAAAGAAAATGAACTAACAGCTGTAATGAGAAATAACTGACACATTTTAAAGAGATGTAAAAAACAAACAATGTCTAAAATATTTTTATTTCTGTGAGCTTTAAAAATTACATCTTCTAAATTTCAGCTGGAATTGATCTTGAAACTTCTGTTCTTGCTTCTTGTCATTTCTGGTAGAATGACATTGATTTCTTGCAGGTTTGTCTCGTTTTAATCATCCACAGAGTCTTGATAGTTACACCTTAGTTACATCTTGTTCTTGAATATTTTCACAGAAAATAAATCGCATGTTATCATGAGTTAATCTGGTGACCGTGTCGGCAATGCAAATTTATACCATTTTATTTTTATTAGCTTTAAATAATGTGAAGTTTATATTATTTTAAAATGAAAATGGATTTAATAATTAATATTATTAAAACCAAACGTTCAGTTACTTTGAATCAGTCCATTGTCTAATGTTGGTAAAAATCTCAGTCTCCTGATATATGGATACAAATACAATTATTTTAAAATAATCTTTTAATTTTTTTTTTACTTTTCTAAAACAATTTATTCAAATTTTCAAAAGTACTAATGGATTCTATTAATTGTATATATATGTACAAAAAAAAAATCTTTCATTCAGCTTCCTATCAGAGTTTTCTTGGAAGTTTCGGTAAGTCATTGTGTTATTCTTTGTAGTTGCGTTCCCACGTACCGTACCTTTAGTGGATGCCTGTTTGGTGGTTCAGGATAATTATAATATAGGTCCCTATATACCGAATTCAATTCAACATTCACCAATTTGATGATAGAGGCAATATCTCTAAGTATGCAATGATATTTTTTTTTTTTTTTTGCGGCGGAGAAGAAATGTTTAAAGTGTGAATTATTAATGGATATTTAGAATATAACATTCAAAATTTGGGGCTATGTACAGGAAGAAAAAAGAAAGTTTACAAAAATATATATATATATATATATATATATATATATATATATATATATACATATATATATATATTTTTTTTTTTTTTTTTTTTTTTTTTTCGGTTGGCTCTATAGACCTTGTAGATCTTTGGCCGCGCGATGTGGTGTTCTTACAGACATTTATTGCTTGCGGGAGCACAGACAGCCTGGAGGGGGTCACCCAACCTCACGTTGCTGCGAACCATGGTTTCCATGGTGCAGCGGCAGGCTGCCCATTGCTCCATAACCGGTCCCTTTGGGGCCAATTCGGCAGTGTCCTTCCCACCGACTCACTCGGGTTCAAGGACAGTGACAAATCGGTCTAGATCCACGGATTATGGCTGTTCGGAGTCAGCAGGCGCACGAGGACCTATATTTCTTTCCCCGAGACAGACCGTCCATGGACCAAACCTCCGGGCGGCTATTTTATGTCCTGGAAGACCACAACGCGATTCACAATTAAGGTACACGGGGTAGGGTCATCACTCCTACGCCCGGTCTGTGTGAGTAGCCTCCAGCAGGCTGACGGGCCTCACATACCCGGGGAGGAGGGGTGATAGATTTCTTGAATTATTACTTTAATTAAATTAAAGTAGTGCCGGTGCCGGGATTCGAACTCACAACCTTTGGGTTTGTGAGTAGGTGCACTTTTGCAAGCGCGCTAACCCGCTCGGCCACCCCGACCCTCTTATATATATATATATATATATATATATATATATATATATATATATATATATATATATGTAACATTGTCTCATGTGTTCCTAAAACTTAATCTGAAGCATTAGCAATAACAGTAAAAACAAACGAAGAACGCATAGATTCAGGCATCATTAATAATTTTTTATTAAAAAAAAAAAATCAATCGCTAGTCTTCTGAGTCTTACAAACTGTAACAGGAATTTGAGCAGAATTAATTACAAAAAATGTTGAAACCTTGGTAGTTTCGAAAATGATTTTTATTGAATAAACTTTTATGCCTGACAAATATTGACAGTGAGTTCGATACTATAAAATTAAACAAAAAGAAAAAAAAAATAACCTCGAAACAATAAGGAAAAAGAGGAAATTAAAATGTGCTGTACAAAAAAAAATCTTTCGTTCAGCTTCCTATCAGAGTTTTCTTGGAAGTTTCGGTAAGTCATTGTGTTATTCTTTGTAGTTGCGTTCCCACGTACCGTACCTTTAGTGGATGCCTGTTTGGTGGTTCAGGATAATTTTGATTAACAAATTTTAAATTTGCTTAATTTTGGTGGCAGATATATATATATATATATATATATATATATATATATATATATATATATAAATATATATATATATATATAAATATATATATATCTGCCACCAAAATTAAGCAAATTTAAAATTTGTTAATCAAAATTATCCTGAACCACCAAACAGGCATCCACTAAAGGTACGGTACGTGGGAACGCAACTACAAAGAATAACACAATGACTTACCGAAACTTCCAAGAAAACTCTGATAGGAAGCTGAACGAAAGATTTTTTTTTGTACAGCACATTTTAATTTCCTCTTTTTCCTTATTGTTTCGAGGTTATTTTTTTTTTCTTTTTGTTTAATTTTATAGTATCGAACTCACTGTCAATATTTGTCAGGCATAAAAGTTTATTCAATAAAAATCATTTTCGAAACTACCAAGGTTTCAACATTTTTTGTAATTAATTCTGCTCAAATTCCTGTTACAGTTTGTAAGACTCAGAAGACTAGCGATTGATTTTTTTTTTTTAATAAAAAATTATTAATGATGCCTGAATCTATGCGTTCTTCGTTTGTTTTTACTGTTATTGCTAATGCTTCAGATTAAGTTTTAGGAACACATGAGACAATGTTACATATATATATATATATATATATATATATATATATATATATATATATATATATATATATATATATAAGAGGGTCGGGGTGGCCGAGCGGGTTAGCGCGCTTGCAAAAGTGCACCTACTCACAAACCCAAAGGTTGTGAGTTCGAATCCCGGCACCGGCACTACTTTAATTTAATTAAAGTAATAATTCAAGAAATCTATCACCCCTCCTCCCCGGGTATGTGAGGCCCGTCAGCCTGCTGGAGGCTACTCACACAGACCGGGCGTAGGAGTGATGACCCTACCCCGTGTACCTTAATTGTGAATCGCGTTGTGGTCTTCCAGGACATAAAATAGCCGCCCGGAGGTTTGGTCCATGGACGGTCTGTCTCGGGGAAAGAAATATAGGTCCTCGTGCGCCTGCTGACTCCGAACAGCCATAATCCGTGGATCTAGACCGATTTGTCACTGTCCTTGAACCCGAGTGAGTCGGTGGGAAGGACACTGCCGAATTGGCCCCAAAGGGACCGGTTATGGAGCAATGGGCAGCCTGCCGCTGCACCATGGAAACCATGGTTCGCAGCAACGTGAGGTTGGGTGACCCCCTCCAGGCTGTCTGTGCTCCCGCAAGCAATAAATGTCTGTAAGAACACCACATCGCGCGGCCAAAGATCTACAAGGTCTATAGAGCCAACCGAAAAAAAAAAAAAAAAAAAAAAAAAAATATATATATATGTATATATATATATATATATATATATATATATATATATATATTTTTGTAAACTTTCTTTTTTCTTCCTGTACATAGCCCCAAATTTTGAATGTTATATTCTAAATATCCATTAATAATTCACACTTTAAACATTTCTTCTCCGCCGCAAAAAAAAAAAAAAAAAAAAAAATATCATTGCATACTTAGAGATATTGCCTCTATCATCAAATTGGTGAATGTTGAATTGAATTCGGTATATAGGGACCTATATTGTTTTCAAATTAATAGATAGAAATTCAAAAACCTATTACTATGCAATCATCCTAATGTAATTATGAACCCTGCTAAGAACATTTAATCACCTAAATTCACTACGGTTTATTACAACAACTCTATTTAAATACTTTTTAAGCTAACTTTATTAATTACTTTATGCCGCTAAATAGGTCTCATATATAACCGGTTTAAACTATGAAAATGTAAATGTATGGAATTTATAAATTAATATTTATGTCAAATTATTTCTTGCGAAAGTCATATAAATAATAATTATGAAGCTACTTAATTACTTGAAATATACAATGAGTAATTAAATTATTTAAACTATACAACAAGAAAACTATGGATAGGTAAACTGAATTACGAATATTAATCAACCTATCATTGGTATATCTTAATACTGTATTTACTTATCCTCCTTTTATTTTAAGTCCCTTTCACACACACACACACACACACACACACACACACACACACACACACACACACACATATATATATATATATATATATATATATATATATATATATATATATATATATATATATATATATATATATATATATATATATGAACAATTTCTTACATTATCCGAAGGTATTCCAAGGTCAAAGTTATTTAAATGTCAAATGCATGCAGGGGTTTCACATTCAGGCCTTGGCTTCACTAATTTGTAGAGAATCGGGAGGAACCATTCTGCTGGTTAAGGAATAAGGTGAAATGGGCTTAGACTGCAGAGTCCAGACCCCTTCTCTTGGCGAGCACATCGACCAAGTGGACAGAGCTCTGCCACCTCCCAGGCCTTGGTGGTGCGATGATGTCTCTGAATAGAGGGTTGGCACAGGCCTTCAGCCCATCAAAGAATTTGCTTATATATTCCGGCACTGAGGGTAGCTGGAGCTCCTCAGAAATGGTGGTGTTTCTCGCTCGTTGGAGTGAGGTCCCACGGACGATCCACCGAAGAACGGAGTTCTGGAAGCTTTGCAGACTTTGTAAGGTGGACTTATACATGTGCCGGAGCAGCGGCGCACCGTAGAGCATGGCTGGCCTTATAATGGCTTTGTAAATTTGCAGCTTCAGCCGAAGTGAGAGCTGCGGCGACGTGAGCAGGTAGTAAAGCCTATGCGACTTCAGCCAGACCAGCTTGATTCTCTCCCTGATGTGACTGGACAAGGTGAGGTGCGTGTCTAAATTGACACCAAGGTAGAGAATAGAGTTAGAGAGAGGCCGGTTAGCTGTAACTATTGCATCAACTACTTTTTGGAAAAGTTGGGAATGAAGAAGGCGGGCAGGGGCTACTGTAGCCTGCAACACTCAAAGGCTCTGCGGGATAGGTGTCTGTAAATGTTTATATTCACAGTTTATGCAGATTTTTTTTGTAAGTTAAGTTATAATAAAAATGCTCTATCTACGGTATTTAAATTAAATCTTGAGGGACATAGGCAAAGGTGGGAGGGAGTTGAAAATGCAGTTGTTTATATACTTTTTCCTCTGAAACTATAAAATATATAGGCTTCCTGCTGGTTCCGTCTTATTTCTCATCTATTAGGGAGTATTTTAAAAGTTTTCGAAATAAAAATAGTCCGAGAATTTTTTACAGCCTCGGTTATATTTTTTTTTCTTTCAACTTAAGAATATTTTGTTTTCCGGTTCTAGTTTCTTAGCTCCAAAACGCTTTAAATAATGAGATAGACGCTCTTAACAAATAGAAAAAAAAATTCATTTGGTTTTATAAAAAAAAGTTATTTCTCTATGGTAACTTGGTCAGTTGAGACGATGATATCCAAAAGGTGCTTTATTCATTTTATGAAATTTTATAGAAAACGTAATAATCTCTCATATACTGTTTTTATACAATTTTAATATCACTTTTTTATTTTTTATATATATATATATATATAAAATATATAGGTATATATATATATATATATATATATATATATATATATATATATATATATATATATATATATATACCATGTCCTATTTAGTTCACAATAATTTATATATGTATATAAATTATTGTTGGCCGTATTATCTCCCAAAATAATATAAATTTGCTCCAGTATTGATGGCTATCGACCGGGAGTGATGGTGCATCTTGAAGTCGTTCCATAACACGTAGATCACGGACGGTAGTCTCGGAGATGTTATCCGTTTTATATATATATATATATATATATATATATATATATATATATATATATATATATATATATATATATATGTGTGTGTGTGTGTGTGTGTGTGTGTGTGTGTGCCAAATTGAAAAAAAATTAGATTTATTTCCTTTTGGGGGTCTGAACTTTTTTCTCTTACCTCTGCCATTTTGATATTTTCAATTTTGTATTTTAGTGACTATTACAGATAATTTAAAATTCGATCTTAGTGACGGAGCAGCTCACTCTTTTAGTCTTTTTTTTTATTTTTTACAGCAAGGAATCTTCATGAAAAATGTATACAGTTTAGCTATACACCATAACAAATAAAACTTTTTTTAAATGCAAGAGGTAACTAAAAGGTGGATATTGAGTGAAATAAAAAAAAAAAAATAAATGAGAACAAAACACGAGATCTCTATGATATTAAAACGTGCTAAAGGAAAGATAGGCAAGATCCGCGGAAATCATGAGGAAAACCCAGTAGCACTTCCAAGCATAATCCTGTTTTACTTAGAAATGAAATTAAAGTTTTAATTCAACTATTGTTTGCAATCTGTTACTCGATTATACATTACCTGGGTCCTCATGCTTTGAGAGAAAATCTTGAAATATTTTCTGTGAATTTCCGGAGTTTTGTTCTCATAAACAAATATATTAATATTTATGAAACATTATTCCTATCAGTTTCAGATAATAATCTTTCCGTTTCGGGAGGCATCAACGTGAGTAATAATACTTTAGTAATATTAAATAATGTAAAAATATATTCATTTCGATACCTCTTGAAATAGAATTTCACTAGAATTGAAAAAAGTACTTTAGAATTATATAAAACTAATATAATCATGATTTGTTTGACTCGTTTTAATATAGAATAAAATTTTAGATTAATATTATTCTGATTTTAGTATATGTTATTTCACCATCAAAATGAAATAAATATATTATTTCTAGTTCAAAATGAAGTCGGTTGGGGAAGTGGAGGAGGGTTCTACCAAGAATGAAAAAAACACACAGACAAGTACAAACTTATTTTAATATGAGGCAAAGTTTTGGCCTTGGTTGTAGGCCTTCATCCGGGCTAGGCAAATTAAGATAACAACAATTATGAAAAATTTATAATAATAAAAATAAAAATAAGTAGATAGTAAACAGTAATAAAAGGAGATAGTGAACAATATGAAAATATAGAAGTATACAAATATTAAAATAAGCATGAACTCAAGGAGAAGTTGGTTGGGAAAGGGTAGGGCGCCCTTGAAGGGTATCCTTTTCAATGATACCTCCGTCATATTATTTCTAAGTTTATACTTTCAGGTGCTGTTAAAAAATGCTTTTTATATCATTTCTTATTCACGCGTCTAGAATTTGACTCCGTTTTATCTAATAAATCGTTAAATTCTTTTAACAGACATTTAAACCGATAGTCATTTTCTGGATTAGTATATTGGCTAGTTGTTATTTTATATCCATTAAAAATTAAATCTTTCGGTCAGTTATTATATCGAACATCGGCCCTTGACTGTAAGGTGTCAAGTCGTGCACATCGAAAGCACATGAAATTATAGATTAATTTCTAATTTCTTAATTAAAAGAATTACTGATATTAGTACATTACTGAATATTTTTCTTTAATGATAAGAAAATATTTCATGGATTCAATATAATTTAAAATATGTATATAAATGGTGTCCTATATTACCTAAATCGGAATGTCTTGGTAAGTTACATATAATATTTTACGTTTGTTGTACATTACAGGCAAGAGAAATATATTAGAGTGTATAATCAACTAATTACGACGACCCGTTCCGACACCCGGACATGAAACCATTGGTCAGCTTTGAAGACACAATCACTCTCCCCTCTCATTAATATTCCAAAAAGCAATCGATCATTCATTAGAGCACTCGGTGGATTAGAGAGGCCAGGGGAGATAAGGGATGGTAAGGGACAAAATATTTCAAGAGAGAATTCATAGCCACTTGATTACAAGTTCTACTAGAGATAAAAGGTGATTTATTCTTCCTTGTCTTTGAACTTGGACCTAATTAAAATATTTTAACCTGTTGTATACTTTATGGCATTGCCCTAGTTGAATTATTTATATTAGAACCAAATAATACTTGTCTTATAGAATATAAAGCAGGGCTATTCGTCAAACAGATGGGCAACTTAATCTCCAGAATCGGATACTGGAACTACTCAATTTTAATGCAAACATGAATTTTTATTAAGTAAAAGTTTGAAAAGAGGTTTTTTTTTAATAGAAAAAATATGAATAACTGCACAGTAACTGAATTGTTATTGTTTTTAAACTAATTTGTTTCGTATTATTAGAGAAAAAAAAATCATTCTTAATTTCTTTTAGTTACTTATCAATTTATATTTCTAAATCATTAAATATTTCGCAGATAGTATAACTAAATTACAGCGCTTGATGAAACGGTGGTGCTCATGAAACGGTCGTTGCGGATAAATGCGATTAGGGAAGGGACAGCATTTTCTCATCTTCTGCTTCGTAAGCGTAGGATTGATTATTTTTTTAACCCGTTGGTGATCTGAACTGGCATCACGATTAAATTGCACTAAAAAATAACTGGTTTCAGGTTGTAATAGAGACCAAAAAGTTATCCAAGTTACGCAAATATATGAATTTAATCAATTACACTGTTTTATGAAGGTTTTTGAGTTTTATCCAAAGATTTTTTTTCCATAAACATATTATTAAAAGCGTTTATATAACAATAAATGAAGGCTGTTATTATTTCAACAAGTTCATTTATTTAGATACAAATTTTGCGACCTTTAAGCCATCCTCAGGCATCTCTGTAAAAGGCTCTTATTTAGTTTAATTTACAGTTAAATATATTATAAACATATAAAATTTCTCATATATAACCATATACATCTTTCAAAAGGTGTTAAAATGAATATAAGTCCAATCTATAATAAAAACATAAATAACAAAATTGAGGAAGGATCAAATTTCATAATAATTTAATATGCAAAAATTTTCATTACGTTAACACCATTAAAATACTTACAACTTTAAAAAATAAATTAAGAATTAGGGAGCCATCTCAGCCATCACAGGTGAAACTCCAAAGGAGAAGGCAATACAATGTTACAACTAATTATGACAACTAAAATAATTTACTAGGTAGTCATTAACCAATATGCAACAATTAATCTACATACAATGAAACCCCCATATACCATCTATTAATTTATAAATCTAATATATGTATTTATTTAAATAAATTAAAATTTCAATTTATTAATTATGTTTGCATATGTGCTATTTAAACCATTGGTATCAGATTTAAAATTGCACACTTTATTCAAAATTGTTGTTATGTATATGGACTCGAGTATTTTTCTTTTATGATTATTATTTCCTGTTGCAATTATCTTTGTACTATTAAAATCAAAATTATGTTTGTTTTCAAGGCTATGAGTAGATAGACCAGTAGCATTGTCATACTTTTCAATTCTTGAATTGCAATTACTTGGTGAAATAGTAACAGCCTGCGTTTATTTTTATATATAAAAGCATTCACCTTAAATCAACAAACATATGCGTTTATATAAGATTTTTTTAAGTTACAAAAAATGAAACTACTTTACTATATTTTTCGAATTTTCGACCGAAACTAAATATATAGACACAACTTTTTGAATCCACATGAACAAGCACCTCACAGATTCACAGCTCAGCAAAGAAGATAATTAATGACAGGAGCTTTTTGGTGCGTTAATAACAAATGTCGCTTTTTCTTCAGATGTAACTAATTTTAAAATATGAGCTATGCTGCATGTTATTTTATAATTAATACAACATTACTTTCACTAAAATAAATAAAATGTATATACATTCAGTAAATAGACCATCATGGTCTGAAATCCATTAAAAATAATTGACATTCAGCTATGTAGTGTAGAGAAGTCTCAGGTGCCTGCCCATAGGAGTTTTCCGCATTTATCCGCAACGACCGTTTCATGAGCACCACCGTTTCATCAAGCGCTGTAATTTAGTTATACTATCTGCGAAATATTTAATGATTTAGAAATATAAATTGATAAGTAACTAAAAGAAATTAAGAATGATTTTTTTTTCTCTAATAATACGAAACAAATTAGTTTAAAAACAATAACAATTCAGTTACTGTGCAGTTATTCATATTTTTTCTATTAAAAAAAACCTCTTTTCAAACTTTTACTTAATAAAAATTCATGTTTGCATTAAAATTGAGTAGTTCCAGTATCCGATTCTGGAGATTAAGTTGCCCATCTGTTTGACGAATAGCCCTGCTTTATATTCTATAAGACAAATATTATTTGGTTCTAATATAAATAATTCAACTAGGGCAATGCCATAAAGTATACAACAGGTTAAAATATTTTAATTAGGTCCAAGTTCAAAGACAAGGAAGAATAAATCACCTTTTATCTCTAGTAGAACTTGTAATCAAGTGGCTATGAATTCTCTCTTGAAATATTTTGTCCCTAACCATCCCTTATCTCCCCTGGTATTGTTCAGACTTGGTGCAATGAAGTTAGACTTTCGGTAAATCCAACTAAGACTGAGTTGATTCTCTTTACCAAGAAACGGAAGCTGGACGCTTTTAGGGCTCCTACCTTTTTTGCAAACAGCTCCAATTAAGTCAACAAGTCAAATACCTCGGGATCATTTTGGATTCCAAACTAAACTGGGGTCCCCATTTGACTGAAACCAAAAGGATAGCAATAGCATCCTTTTGGCATGTTAGACGCGCTGTGGGCACAACCTGGGGCTTTAAGCCTAGGGTCATGCACTGGATATACACAGCGATTATAAAACCTAGAATTCAATATGGAAGCATAGTGTGGTGGACAGCCTTGAATAGGGCCTCCCATGTTCGGACACAGCCGCATTCAAAGGATGGCATGTATGAGCATTACGGGAGCGTTTCGTACCACACCTACCAAGGCTTTAGAAGTCCTCTTATATCTAACACCGTTTCACCTATGGCTGAGGGGCGAAGCGGTTATATTCCATCTAAGAATTAAAGAAAACAGACAGTGGCAAGTGCGGGACGAACCCACAGGCCACTCAGTAATAGCCAAAGTGGTGGACAAGGAGATTCCTATCCTTCAATATTGTTGTCCTCCACTTAACAGAAAACTTACTCTAGATTCCAAAGTGAGCTACTCATATCCTAGTATATCCGGCTGGGAACGGTGTTCAGTAGCCACTCAAATAAGCAACCTATCTTGTTTCACGGTTAGTATGGATCAAGAAAGGATTTAAGCAAAGGCTTAACAGGAACCTTGTATACATAGAGAATTTAGGCATTAATTTAAGTCTACCATTGGGTAAGCACTCTGCTGTGTTCCAAGCAGAAGTGTTTGCGATCCTGTCTGCGGTCACATGTACGGACGTTATCTGTTGCGACAGGGCTGGAATTACCATCTATTCAGATAGCCAATCGGCTCTCCAAGCTGTGGAATCCTCTAGGGTAGCTTCCGTTCTGGTAAAAGAGTTCAAACAGGCATTGGATCTACTCGCCTGCTCGAAGGGATTGAAATAAGAATCAAAGTCAACGAGATAGCTGACCAGTTTGCAAGGGAATTCGCTGAGAACCCTATCTTTGGGCCAGAACCTTCAGTAGGCATCTCTAAAAGGTATCAGCGGAAGAAGGTCCACGATTGGACATGGAAAATAGCAGGTAAGGAGTGGAGGTAGTGCGTAGGGAGGAGCGTGGCTCAGACAGGCTTAAGGAACTAATTAATAAACCCTCTGCTTCAAGAACCAACTGGCTGCTGGGCCACAACAGAAAGGAACTCCGATTGCTTGTCGGGGTACTTACACGATTGTAGCGATTGTAGTTACACGAAGTACCCCGATTGCTTATCGGGGTACTTACAAGTCACTGCAGTCTTAAAAGACACTTAAAGATTTGTGGAATAGTAGTGGATGAGAGGCCCTATTCAAGGCTGTCCACCACACTATGCTTCCATATTGAATTCTAGGTTTTATAATCGCTGTGTATATCCAGTGCATGACCCTAGGCTTAAAGCCCCAGGTTGTGCCCACAGCGCGTCTAACATGCCAAAAGGATGCTATTGCTATCCTTTTGGTTTCAGTCAAATGGGGACCCCAGTTTAGTTTGGAATCCAAAATGATCCCGAGGTATTTGACTTGTTGACTTAATTGGAGCTGTTTGCAAAAAAGGTAGGAGCCCTAAAAGCGTCCAGCTTCCGTTTCTTGGTAAAGAGAATCAACTCAGTCTTAGTTGGATTTACCGAAAGTCTAACTTCATTGCACCAAGTCTGAACAATATCGCAGGCAACCTGCATGCGCTCAAAGATGGTGGTAATAAACTTACCTGTTATGAGGATTACTCCATCATCTCCGAACGCCTGGGCAGGGAATCCGGCATCCTCTAGTCTTCTTAACAACTTATCATTTACAAGGCACCAGATCAGTGGGGAGATGTAACTCCCTTGAGGACAACCTGTGAAGGCCTGCGCCTCTAGTCTGGTGCCCTCCTCTGAGAGGACTATTGTTCTGTTCTTCAAAACAAATCCGACCCATCTGACTATCGCAGCTGGGGCAGATATTTCTTTTAAAGCTTTGCAAACTGCGTCAGACCTGGTCCTGTCAAATGCCCCTTCAACATCGAAAAAGAGCCCTAAGGCTTTCTTTGTATACCAACGCCTTTTCTATTTTTCCTACAAGGGCAGTTTCTGTTGATTTTCCCTGAAGATATGCATGCTGTTGAGGGTGAAGAGGATGGAGTGGTAGTACCTTGCTTGTAAGGTGTACTGCTACCAGCTTCTCCAGGATCTTAAAAACAAAGGAGGAAAGACTAATAGGTCGAAAAGCCTTAGCGACGCTATAATCCACCTTACTATTCTTCAGAATAAAATATTTTCATATAAGTCATTTTTATAAAATTAATCTGAATTAACTACTTGCCAAAAGTATACAACATCATCACTTGGAATTATTGTTAAAATAGTCATTTTGAAACGGTGAATGAAATATGTTAATTTGGGATTATCACAAGGAAATAATAGCGTCGTAATATAAAAAGAAAGGGAAGGGATATTCATAATAAAACAACGAATATTGAAAAAATAGCTATTTTCTTGTCAAAATAAAATGTATTTAAAAATAAAAGATAAAAGTTAAATGCAAAATGGTGGAAAACGTTGCACCGTAATTCCAGCTTAGTTTAGCAGTCTATGGCCTCGCATTATCGAGTAACACATAATCATCTCCAATAAATAGTTCAAACATGGAGGATTTTTTGCAATGTCCAATGTGTTACTCTTTACGGGTCTCAGTACAAACTCCACTCCACACGACACTCAGATACCATCGTAACTCACATTGGCTAGGAAACAGGGTGAATATCTTTCACCTGATCTTCTCCCCACACTCTCCCTTCCATCAGGCGAAGTTATCCCTTTCTTCTGGCATGCATACTAACTTCATTTAACTTCCTTGTAACCGTTCTTAGAGAAATTTGGACATCTTAGGCTTCCTCAATTAAATTATTTACTTCATTGGCAGTAGGAAACCGGTTTATTAAAACATGTAATTGAATAAATCGGTCGCCGCGTCCTATTGTTGAGCATGGCCGATCTGACACCGATTTCCTTGTGAGGTTTCCTGTCTCTGTAATGCTTTACATTTCTAGAGACCGTTGGCTTTTCAATGCCAAGAAGTCTGCAATATTGCGTTCGCTTATCCCCTCTTCACGCAACGAATCATCATTTCCTCCGATAAATTTAGCCAAGCGCTTTGTCAATTCATTTTAAAAGAATATAAACCAAAAAATGCAGGATTACAATTATTTACTAGATTCATTTTTATTATTTGTTCAAACATTTGAGAATCCCAGCCTTTAGATTTCAATAAGGATTGGTTTACTTTGAACATTAAATGTGTAATATTGATGGTGAAAAGGATTTTATCAAATTTTTAACTCGTACAATGTGGTGGGAGTAGGTTTTAATCATTTTCTATATTTAAAACAAAATAAAAACAGCTTAGTATTTTAAAAGCGTAGGTATGTGATAATCCATCATGGAGAATATGATATAAGAGCTGGGATCGAACTCGCGACACTCTCCGAGGAACTCATTATACACGACCTTAGAACTTTATTAAACTCCATTAGCCAATGTTCATGACAGTGACGACATTTCGGGTGTCAGCGATGGCCTGTTGTAGGCGTTGTAACACCCTCACACCTAAGTCGTTAAGTCTCTAAGCAGGCTTCATTCCGTCGTAAGTTAATGTAACGGAAATCTTGTTATTTTACTTTTTATATCATACTTATTGTTGTCAGAAGTTCTTAAGATGCTAAATAAACAATTTTTAAAAGAGGTCAGTCAGTTTTATTAACAAGAAGTTGCTTTTTCGTTTCTGATATATTAAAAATGTTATATATAATTTTGAATTGATTATTGTTGAATAATTGATTATTGCTTTAGATTGTTTTTTCTATTTTTTTTTTCTATTTTTTGTTCGATAAAACTTAATACACTTATAAAAAGAATTGTACTTAACTCTTTGTACTTTTTAAAAAGCTCTGAATTACCTCCACCTCCTCTCTTTTCTTCGAAATAAATAGCATAGCAAATTTCATAATTTTCCAAAAATGAAACTGATCAAGATTTAATAACTGCTGAAGTGCACCAAAAGGTGCCCAGAAAAGATCTTTACAATAATATAAAACCCAAAAGTCAGAAAGATTGAATTTCTTTTGCAGTAGGAACACTCGCATACGACAGTGATTCGCAAACCAAAGAAATACAAACCCCTTTCCATTATGCTCTATAGTTATAAAAAAAAACTACTGGATACAGTTCTATTACATTCTGACGACTTTGGATGTCGAACGCAACATTCATAGAGTCATGAAGGTGACATTTACGGGAATATTTCTTGATGTAGCGTAAGCGTTCGATTGGGTCTGCCACATGGGACTTAAAGGGACTTACGTATTTAAACTCAAACTAGCTGTTCTCTTACCCTTCACTTCTTCCTTACTAAAACATTAGGATAGCTTGAATTTTCTACCAATGAAAAACATAGGAATTGATTCTCACTTAAAACGGCCACTATCCCACATCCACAAAAGGTTGATGAGGTACTGGTTGAATATTGCTTACAAGCTGGGAGTACTATACTCTTTCATGCTTCTCATTTCATTTGTTTTAAATAATTCATTATTTCAGTATCTATTTATACTGAAGGTATTTATACATGTTAACAATGTGAATTATTTTTCTCCTTAGACCCGAAATTTGGTTGATGACATTTAGGATGAGGCGTTATTGAGGGTTATTATATGACAGTTATATCAAAGATTTGTTCTCTAGGTAAAAAACTACGTAGGGTAATTAGTTGGGCAGTAACCTTTTTTAATTGTTAAGACCTAAGGAATTAGGATTAGTAAAAATGTTCCATTTTCAATAACATGTGGATATCTTTTATATCTAATGGAGTGTCCTTTATATATATCAAAATATTCCTTCTTCTGGTTGCCAAGCTCTTGCAGCGTTGACCTGCAATTCGAACAGCTAAAATTTTTTTTTTTTTCTGCTCATAGAGTGAGATTCAAAACTTGGCCTAGGTAGAGAGAAAAATACCCGTTACCGACATAAAACAGTGCAAATATACTATTTAAATCACAAATTGCCCTTTATGCACGTAGTACATCAGGAGGAGAGATTCTTGTGTACCAAAATATGGTTTGATAATATTGAAAAAGTGGATTATACTTGCCATAAAATTTCCAGAAACGTGTAACCTATAGCTTGTGTGAGAGAGAGAGATATGTTTTAATTAACTTGTTATAATCATTTTACAAATATTATATGGACGACGAATTAATAGATCGTGTAGGGTATATGTGCATTTGTCGCACTTGAGAAAACGGGAAATTAAAAAGGATTCTGTTTAAGCATGGTGACAAAAAATAACACTTTCAGTTGAAGTACGCATGATCGTATAGAAGGACCAATCCCTAAAAAAATAACAGTATGATTTTGAAATGACTCATATACAGTGACAATACATATCCCATGAATTCAGTTTCGTTAAATAGATTAATTTTCCAAGTACAGCTATGTAGTTGTTTGATATTTTTTTTTCCATGTAAACGATATTAACAAATCGTATCTAATTTTGTAGTAGGTGTTGCGTTCCTATTACACATGGAGCCTTGGAATAGTCCAGACCACACAATAGCCTTTACAAGAAGAGAAATTAAGGGACTGATGGCTTATCAATATTAGCCTATTAACTGATCTTGTCAACTCTAATCTAAGACCTGGCTGGGATTCTTTCCTTAGCCAATGACTAAGATCAAAGCTAAATAATGTATCCTGGAGTGACCTCGAGGAATAACTAACGAAGTTAGTTGGGATCAAAGGACCCACTAACCTAGATAAAGAACCTTTGTTACAGATAATGGACCACAGCTCTAATCACCTCCTTTATTAAATAGCCCGCCTGTACTTCTCATTTCCAATATGTTTATGTTTTCCAAAATTATCTTTAATTTTTATTTTACAATCAGGAAACCGTTAGAAAATTAAACAGCAATAGCCTCAAATTGGAATATAAAAGTTAATGAATCAAAGTCGATACATGCTTATTTGACTAACAAAAAAAAAATCAACTATCTGCCGATTACGATAAATAACAAAGAGATCCACTTATTCTAAATGGTCTAGGCAAAAAGGACCACTAGGCCCAATTGCCGGACTTTGTCCTCCCACCTTTATCAGTACCTATTCCAATTAGACTAAATGTCTCGGGATGGCATTGAACGTTCCGATGGAAAGAGCATGCAAAAAAAAAAAAAATGAATAAAGCTTAACTTGATGTAACAAGAAACGTATTGGTTCTTATACAGACAATCCAACATTTCTGTACACAACAAACTTCTTCTATATAAACAAGTCGTAAAACCTCTTTTAAACATTGGGGATGTACGAGGGACTCAAACAGACAAATAATACAAAGATTCCAAAATAAAATTCAAGGAGGAATCGTCAATGCGCCCTGGCATATCAGAAATGATCAAATTCACCGTCAAAATTTCGCCCAGTCACATAAAGAGTGACTAAGAGGGCACACGAATGCTGAAGATGTCCATCTCCTCAACTTTAATGCCCTAGTAAGAAGATTAAAACGACAGATACCATATGAGCTTATTTGATTAAGTGATAGTTTGAGGCCAATTTGTGAGAAAATTATTACAAACAAAAATTTTATGTTTGTAAATTAGTGTTTTAGAACTAAATTGCTAATAAACACATAATGAGCTTGATTGTAATTTCAATAAATAAAAAATTATTAACTTTTTAAAAATAATTTCCAAATTTCCAGCTAAGAAACAAATCTCGAGGTTTCATTTCTAATATTAATAATTAAGATCTTTTCAATTTATAGTAATATGAATCAAGACCTCTCAATTTCTGACATTTATTTATCTCAATCCTGTCTTTTATGAAAAAATAGTTTTTACGATTCCTAGTTCGATAGACTAGATGCCAGGTATTTAAATTAAACTAAAAATTACCGAAACGGTGGCTCACTCAGTCTCCAAAAACCCTGGAGAATGTTACATCGTAATATTGTATAATGATACATTGGTCAAGATTGGAATTCTTGACTGACCATACACGAATGGCAGAAGATGCTTTAGGCTTCTACCGCTCATGCATGGTTACTGAATGGATCTTTTTTAAGTATCTGTTGAATTTTATAAGCCAACTTCACATATGCAGTAAGTACCAGTTTGGTCATTACAGCACTAAGAGTTGGAAAAGTTTTTATTTAAAAAATTTCTTATCTACATCGTACTGTATAATAACATAATAACAGTGTTATAATAACATCAAAATTTCTAAATATACAATACAAAAACCAAATAAAATTTAATTAATACGATCATATCTTGATATTTTTTTTATTCAAAGCTATAAAATTTGCACCTATAACATCTGTGGGGTTGCCCATCGTTATTTCAAATATAATTTTTTTTCGTTACCGAACGGTTTGGTGGTTTGGGATCAAACTAGCTTCTACCAACAGAAAAAAATCTTGACGAAAATGACCTTCATGATCGAATAACCTTAATTTAAAAAAAATAGCAATATAATAGTATATCATTATATGTTTAATACTAGTCGAACTGTAAGAAACAATAGAAGTACTAAGGGGAGAAGAAAATAGAAAAAGGGAAAATTAATAATAAAATATCGCACTCGTAGAATAATTGTTGGGAAGTCATATTTAAAGTTTCTACTGATTTTAGTAAATTTATTTTATTTTGACATAATCTCTGTGTGAAAGAATTGTTTTTATCTTATCAAATATTTGAAAATCTAAGCACGCTCACTCGATTGTATTTGTATCATATTTCATAAATAAAAAAAGTGCCATTCAGTACTCACAAGCCAATCAGAGACCGACAACCTCTTTTTTCATTATCATTATATAATGAGCTGAAATTTTAAATTTTGTCATGCCGTACAATGCCTATCATGAATTTTAGTGAATTAAAAACTGTCAATGAATCGTAAGAAAACCAAGGACCATAGTTCGATTAATTATTATAATGCAATTACGTTACATCCATTTACGTTTTATTAATGCTAGACTTAAATTATTCTAAAAAAATAAGCTGATATCAAATTAATTAAAAATAACTAAAAATTAAACTATAATTATTATCATTGATTAAGAGCTGATTATTTACACAATTCAATCGATCTTAAATGTGCATTATGGGATAGAGCTGCCATGTTTAAATTTAATATCTCTGTTAAATCTTAATCCGGCGAGATTGAATCTGACATTGATTGTGCTCAGTGATTCGTTTCAATACCACTATTGAATTTTAATGGAAGAGAGGGAAACACATTCCATTTTCCGGCAGACAGAAAGCCAAACGTTATTTCTGAGAGATTAAATGAAAATCCTATCTGGGATTTGTGACGGCGTAAAAAAAGATATTTCAGTTTAATTATTCGCTATAAATACAATAATATAATTTACCACAGGCTTTAGTGGTTTCGCAATTAATGATGAAAATAGGTTCCTGCTGTATTTGATGCATTTTACCCATAATACTAGCAGCATTTTGATTTAGGTTTTACGATAAACATTAGAGCCGTAT
>OX411309.1:104062116-104154837 GCA_948150685.1 Rhaphigaster nebulosa | reverse complement strand
GATTTACCGAAAGTCTAACTTCATTGCACCAAGTCTGAACAATATCGCAGGCAACCTGCATGCGCTCAAAGATGGTGGTAATAAACTTACCTGTTATGAGGATTACTCCATCATCTCCGAACGCCTGGGCAGGGAATCCGGCCTCCTCTAGTCTTCTTAACAACTTGTCCATTACAAGGCACCAGAGCAGTGGGGAGATGCAGCTCCCTTGAGGGCAACCTGTGAAGGCCTGCGCCTCTAGTCTCGTGCCCTCCTCTGAGACGACTATTATTCTGTTCTTCAAAACAAATCCGACCCATCTGGCTATAGCAGATATTTCTTTTAAGGCTCTCCAAACTGCCTCAGGCCTGGTCCTGTCGAATGCCCCTTCAACATCGAAAAAGAGCCCTAAGGCGGATTCTTTATATACCAAGACCTTTTCTATTTTTCCTACTAGGGAATGTAGGGCAGTTTCTGTTGATTTTCCCTGGAGGTAAGCATGCTGTTGAGGGTGAAGGGGATGGAGTGGTAGAACCTTACTTGTAAGGTGTATTGCTACCAGCTTCTCCAGGATCTTAAAAAAAAAGGAAGATAGGCTGATAGGTCGAAAAGCCTTAGCAACACTGTAATCCTCCTTACTATTCTTTGGGATAAAAGCTATTAGAGATTTCCTCCAGCATTCTGGAATGTACCCGATGGCTAGAGAGGCTCCTAGTAGTGTTCTGATTCGGGGGAGCAGAGCAATGAGGCCCTCTTTGAGCATGTATGGAAGGATACCGTCAGTGCCTGGGGCTTTATACGGCTTGAGCTCCCCGACAGCCCACCTAATGGCCCCGTCACTGACTATAGACTCCGCTAGAGCCCAATCCTCCTCTGTATCATTAGTATCACTGCCAGGGAGGGTTGACTAAATTGGTTATACTGCAACCCGGAAAGTGGGTCTCCATTAGGTGAGACAAGGTGTCCACTAAGTTGTAGGTCCAGAGACCGTTGGGTTTTTTTAAGGCTCCCAGGTTTCTTTGGGCGTCATTTCCAAGCAGCTTAACGAGACGAGAGGCTTCTGGCGTGTATTCTATATTGCCACAGAACTTACGCCAGCCCTCCCGTTTATGCTTCCTTATTTCTTTTTTGTATAAGTTAGAGGCGACACGGTACAGATCCCAATCAGCCTTCTGCTTTGATTTATATGCCTTATTATAGGCCTTTCTTGTAGCCTTATGTAGCTTAGACAACTCAGTGGATCACCATCTGATCTTTTTCCTAAGCTGTACCTAATATGTGACCCAACAGGATTTTTTTCCTTTTATCGATTTTTTTTTAAGTTTTTTTTTTAAGGTTTACAGATTTAAGAATTATTGTAATGTAACATAATAAGTCATCTTGTTTTTTCTTCCTAAGAAGACTGAAAATAAAGATATTTAGTCTATCTTTAATTTAAAATGCCAAATGTAGGCAAGATTTATGTAGGGACTAGTTAGGAAATAGGAAGTAAAAACTGTTAAGAAGCATTTTATCCTCTTTGTTCTAAAATAAATGTAGAAGACATATATCTTATAAAGAATACACACTACCTCATATTAGGCAACTCTTTCCCAAAACAAAATTTTTAGAATTTTTTTTAAAATACTGTTTTAAACATATTTGCGATATCATTCTTTGAAAAGTTCTTTAACGTTTCAAAAGACTATTAATTATAGAGTGAAAAGGGAAAAAAAATGTTGTATTAGGGAATGTCCAGGACAATTTTATAAAAAGTATCTTATAATAAGGCGCTTTCCCATAATTACATAATAAAATAAACATAATTTATAAACACACCATTACAGCTAAAGTTATGATTTTCTGTTGATTTTCTGTTCGCAACTTCTGTTGTTGATGTTGTTATAAGTATCTCTGCTGGACTAAAATTTTAAACATTATCAATATTACGATTTCAAACACCTTAATACGTAAATATTTATAGAAAATGATGTAAAACGTTTTTAATATCACTGTATAATTGCTTTCATATGTTGTCGACTTAGGATATTATACTTGTGGGCAATCTTTGTTGATGAATTAGCAACTATCATTCACAAATTGAGTGATATTGGATTGTTTGTCACATGGGTAGAGTAACTATTCCCCCTCCCCTCCCCCTCCCCGAATAGTAATTTCTTGTCTCCTGTATTTTTTATTTTATTTAATCTTACAAGACCTGCAACTTGACGATTCTTACACCATATTTTGTATTAGGAGCTACTTTGACATCACCTGGAATAGACAGGTGACATCAAAGTGGTACTCCGACAAATAAGAAGACATAATTAAATTTTTCCGGAGCAAGGGGCGAGGGAAGATGGTAAAGGTAATTCGTAGGGAGGATGAGCTATCTAATTTCCCGGCAAGGTTTTCTTTGAGGTCACCTCTAATCACCTCTTGCTATCCCATCTCAAATTTTATTAGATATTCTCTAATGCAGAAGTCTTTCATTTCCGTACAAAAAAGTGCTTAAACATTGTATTTTTAAAAAATAATTTAAAAACTTCTTTACACATTGCACAGACTACGTAGCGTGACCCAAGAGCAAATATTATACTTTATTGGCGAATTTTAGAATGCCGCTCTTGTATCTGACGCGATATAGTGATGCACTATGTTCAACAATATAAACTGAGGATTGCATTACCACTCACTTATTATCTAATCATTCATTCAATATTCAACAGATATTTTTCAGCTGAGCTGGGTCGGGGAATTTCTTCAATTCGTCTGGTCATAGCTTTAGCACCTTAAGAGACAATATTTACTTCTTCATCGTATATTATATTTAATTAGGACGTTGCTGTTAACAACGAAGTCTGAGCAGCTCTCATTGATATGGACTTGCCAAGATAAACAGATGCTATAGGCTACATTTAAAATACACGAGCATATGAGGAAGATATTGAACAAGAGCTGGATGAGAGATCTCTTTTCATGACCATATGGAACATTAAAATCCTAGGAAGAGATACTGATCATTTCCATACCTATGATACCATTATCTTCACTTTTCTTACGCAAAGAATAGATCTAGATCATGTATTTCATATTTAATTGTAAGATCCAAAGAGGTTTCTTCTATTTTAAAGGGGGCTCTAAGTCCACTTAAAAGGGCCTAAATTCGTGAAATGACATTGTGACGTAACAGACAATGTTTGGGATGGAGCCGTAGAAATAGCTAAGATGCAGTAAAAATTTGATTAAAAAAAGTATATATTTTTCTCGAAATCACAGTCCATAGTTTTTATTTTATAAATGAGAAATTCAAAATATTAAGTAATCCATATTCACAAAAAAAGAACAGTATAATTGTAGCTTAGCAGATACACCTTTTCCTTAATGAAATAAAATAAAAAATAGAGACCTGTTGAAAATGAAAGGTAGGGGAAATCATATTATTTCTGCCGTTGTAAATTATTTATAAATATTTCGTAAGGCTCATCCAGAAGCCGGGTTTAATTAAATAAGTCGGGTTGAACTAGAGAGAAATTATTACCTTTCAAAAATAAGAAAACCGGGATAAAATGGAAAAGTTTTCCTGTTCTAAGAAGGGATAATTAATATCTTGTCTTCACTTAATTAATTTAAGCAATAAAAGTACCATTCAGTTGGCCGCATTGGAGTTTATTCATTTCTTAACATTTATCTCTTTTAAAGAAATTCATTTTTAGGTTGTTTTTTTCCCCGCTTTTGGACCTACCTGATTAAGAACTTGTTACAGTTATTTTAATTTTATTTTTATAGTATCTTCTCTGTGAATTGATGCCTTCGAGGATGAGTCTTAAAGGCAGCACGAATTAAAGAATTAATTCCTTTAATTTTAATCTATAATTAATTAATGGAATAAATCCCTAAGGATTTATGTAGGCTTTAGAAAGTCTAAATTAATTTAGCGTTACTGACTTCAATAAACTATAAAAACGGTTAAATGCACTTTAAGTAGTAGGTAATAAGGCGGCCATTTTTTTCTGATTACACAGGCCAACGATGAAAAAACTTTTGTACTGAAAATACCTTATTCCTATAGTTTTTAGGGTGTTGAATCCAAACATGATATTAAAAAAGCTGTATCTCCCACAATTTCTTCACATTTTATAGTTAAATTTATTAAATTAAGCGATTTTTAAAGAATTGAACAGCTTCACAAGCCAACGATGAAAAAACTTTTGTACTGAAAATACCTTATTCCTATAGTTTTTAGGGCGATGAATCCAAATATGATATTAAAAAAGCTATATCACCCACAATTTCTTCACATTTTATAGTTAAATTTATTAAATTAAGCGATTTTTAAAGAATTGAACAGCTTCACAAGCCAACGATGAAAAAACTTTTGTACTGAAAATACCTTATTCCTATAGTTTTTAGGGTGCTGAATCCAAATATGATATTAAAAAAGCTGTATCTCCCACAATTTCTTCGCATTTTATAGTTAAATTTATTAAATTAAGCGATTTATGGATTTATGGAAAACTATGGGTCATACAAAAAACTAAGACCAGATTTAGATTCAGCACATACAAATCTAAAAAGATCAACTATTAAAGTTATCAAATATAAACTATTAAAAGTTTTCAAAAACAAAAAATTTTTTTGGCCGGTGTTATGCTTTCCGAATAAAGTATTTGAAAAATATAATTATGTTTATGTTTCAATAAATATCTGTAGTTTTTATTTGTTCAAAGTAACATGCTATTAATATAAAAAATAAATTAATAAAATAACTTAGTTTCATCTTTAACCGTTGTAAAACAGTAATAAATTTAATATAATATCAACTAATAGCATGTAACTATAACAATAAATAAACATTAAAAGTTTTCTCTTTTGAATTAAGGAAGAATTTTCTTCTATCTCTAATTATCCCATTTATTATTACGCTTTACAACCAACCATATCTGATTTATACTTATGCATAAGAATGTAAAATTAAATTACTAAATTTAAATTACTAAATTTAAATAAAACTATTTTACTTTTAGCTATTACTAGATAATGAATTCCAGCATGCAAGTTGAAATTGAGAAACCGATGTATATAAATAAAGTAACTAATCTCAATAATAAACAATTTCTTTTATGTAATACTATTTTTTAATAGAAAATATATTTATGGATTTGAAAATTAAAAAATTGCTGAAGAAATTTTGATTATCGAAACTTTGATTATCGAAATGCTTTATTAAAATTAACAGAATCATTAAATAATATCCTCAATAATTAATTAGTGGCAGGATAACTATTCCATGAACTGTTAGTCACAAACTTCATTTTAAAACACACAAGAATTACTATTGATGATTGCATTTATTGTTTAATTATTTTTTTTAATAATATACGTGTAATTAATCGGGTTTGGTTAAATTATTATAGCTGAATTCATTTGGCCGCTTGCTTCTATATAATTTCCTAATTGAACCAAAATTTACTCAGGATTTGATATAGCGCATTGCCAGTACTGCCAACGCAACTGTGATGACTAACTCATCCAAAATAAGTGAAAACTAAAGTATAATTTACCATTTACCGAAAAATGACTGACCTTATTTCTAAGTTATGGTGGGCTTATATGAATTGTTCTGCTGTCCTCCCTTTTTCAAAATCTAAATTAAGTAATCCATAAAGGTTTTAATGTTTTAAACCAAAGTTTTAATCAAAAGAGGACGATTTGTCTTAATTAGGTCGTTGTTTACTGATTATCTATTGCGTATTATAAGATAAATAATTATATTATACTTTATTTATCATTTGAAAACAAAATGTTTCATAACAATTTTTTATTGTATTTTTCTTACCAAGCTCACTGAGTATAACATCATAATTTGTATATATTTTTTTTTTTAGGTAGTTTTCCACTAATTCTAGATTAGAGCTACGGTTAATAACTACTCAAATACAGCTAAATATCAGTCACAATTTTTAGTATTCTTAAAATGTATCGATGGATCTTTACAGTATTTTATTCATCTTAAAAAACCTGATCTTCGTATATCTTTTTTATATCAATCCTCTTTAAATTATTTAAGTTAATATTGATTGGTTATTAATTACTGTTCAATAACTCTTGAGTTAAGTTGTATACAATTGATTGGTCCTTCCTTATTATATTACACCATAGATGAAACTACTATAAATAGCAGGCAAAAACGAGTTTTTACTTCAATGAACAGTAGATTTCCAAATTAACTTCACTTGGGCTATTATTGATCTTCATTAAAATTTTAGTTTTATTATTCATTACATTATAAAATTATGATCAGTATTATTTGGAAGATATTCCAATGCAGAGGTAATCTAAATTAACGTAAAACCACTGCCACTTAAATTAGTAAGTAGGCGGAAGTTTCCACTGTCAACTTGACTGCGAACGGACTACTTCTAGGGTTTACCTTGAATTTAAAAGAGATATGGAATTTTGTTTAGGGCAGCTATCTGACATCTGGGTTCTTTTTTTTCCAAAGCCTTATTAGATGATGTTTCACCAGTTTTACATTTTCCTCGAAAAATAAAATAAGAAAAAAAGTTTGACTGATCTAGAAAGATAAGCTGTAATCCTGTCAGTATTATAATAGACTCCAATGCTCTCATTCAATCGATTTTCTTGACTTCACTCTATTTAAAGAAGTTGTGTTTAAAGTGTGGTATTAACGATTAACTACCTGGGGATAGTCCTATGCTTGGAGACATTTTACCTCATGATTAGAATGCATGGTAAGAATATAATAGTTGTATCGTTGGTTTGGAGGTCAAAGTTATTGTAAAATTATCAATAATTAACTGACGAATTAAAGCTTAACTCCATTTAGGTAACCACTATATATTTAAATCAGTTAAAACTGCCATTTACCTATGATATAAAAACTGAGCGATGGGATTAAATAATAGGAAACATGAAAATCTGAAGGAAACATGAAAGTACTTGACTGTAGGCAGAGAAAACTACTTGCGTAGGATTATAAAAGGTAGGTTTCCGAAAATTAATCGAAGAATAATACTTTTAATTTATTTTCTTGTTCACTAAAGATCCCATCGTGCAGAAAATCCGCCCTAGTCGGAGAGATAAATGCAAGAAGACTAGGAGTTGGCGAGTTCGTATAGCCAGGGGAAGCGTCCTTTTAGATTCTAGTTATCTCTATATGGCATAGAAAAATATTGACCAAATAAACATTCATGAAATTTTAGTCATAACTTCGTAATGGTAGTAAGAATCGTAATCTGCAGAGTCCATCCAAATTCCAGACGGACAGCTCACCCCTGGGGGGCCGAAATAGGAGCGGGATATTCGCAAAATAACACGAACAAATTAAGTCGAGTAAGGTATTATTTCTTATAGTTTCTTTGTTTTTGAATAGAATGAGATCCCTTCCGTGACGTTAAAATTAATAGTTTATAAGTTATTACTGATAAAGTATTCGGCTAAAAAATACAGAAAAATCAAATTTTGCGGATGAACTATACACAGGTTGTCTCTTAAGTCAAGGGAATTTTTTATAGAGTTAACAATAGAACTCAAGAGCAACAAAAAAGATCATTTAGATCCATGGTCCGATTCCACACAGAAAAGTAGGAAACTTTTGTGTTTTTTAAGTGTCATGTTTTTTTAATATGGAGTGATCACCATAAACATTCAAATTAATTTAGTTCTTTGCACCTTCGTAACTTAATGTATCGTTATGGGACTTTCGGAGGGACCAATGACACACTCTCCAACTTATCTTCTTGCATTTTCCCACTGCGTATGTGCACAAATATTGTTGTTTAATTGGTCGTTTTGAGCTTATTGTTCCTGTACTAATAATGGAACAGTATACATAGAGAAATAAGATTAGTATATTTGAATCAATGATTAAAATTTTGAGTTGGGCTTTCTTATTTTTATTTTTTTTTATGGGTGTACACTTGTCAACAAATGTGAACAATCAGTGAATTTGCTGGATAAAAGTTTTTGGTATTATGGCATATTAGGCATGATACACAGTAATACCCAACGCCACCTCTTCCGGTCTTGATTTGCAGTTTACAGTTAGGCAGAGATCCCTCATACAGCTCCTTTTTAGCTTTCTGGGGATAGTATCAGTATGTTGGTGTGACCATACCTTGAATGAGTAAGTTTTAGTATATTCGTGTAAGTTATCGAGAAATCGTTTGTGGATTCATTACAAGTCCTCGAATGGGGTTATGAAGGTCTGTATGTGAAGTAATTATATTAATATACCATAAGGGTTTGGTTATGGTCCTTGACGTTTTTAACCGAAATATTTGAAGTTTACGTATGTGTATCTTTTTGGCTGCCCGATATATCTATCTGTGAAGCGTAGGTCCAAAAGGGCTTTGGTAAGTACCATAAGTGTAAGTGTTCAATTTTGAACGTCTCGAAAGAAGTGAGCATAATAGTTTTCGTAATTGTTCGTTCTTCTGTCAAATGCCAGCCAAGGTATCGTATTGTGTTTGTCTGTGGTATTTGTACATTGTCGAGGTATTTACTGGAGAGCAGGTTTCTTGTCGAAGAATGAAAATAATGTGTTGGGATTTTTCATACAATTAGTTAATTCGAATTTCCCAAAGTTTGCAACAATTTTGAAAGTTGCCTGGTAAAGTCTGTGAGGCCTGTGTAACATTTATGTTTGGTTAAGATTGTTTTATCACGTGCAAACGTCGCTGTGCCAGGTATCAGAAATAAATTAAGATTATGAGTAAAACTGAATGGACATTTCGAAAGATTGAGAAAGGAATACATTGCCGATAGGAACGGAGAGGAGATTCCTAATAAATTAACGAACCAATATTGCTTTTATATTGCCTATAAACTATAAGCTAAATAGGAAGTATTATTTAGTTTTTCTCTGCATGTTAATTTTTTTCTTGCATCAGCTGATTTTTTTATTAATCTAATCCTTATATTTTGTTTGTGTAGTTAACAATGTGGTTGGATTTAAGAAAAATAAATCTAAGTAGAGAATATTAATGCTTTTTTTTTTAAGGTCAACTTAAGGGAGGTCTCAATTGATCATTTACACTGAAATAATTATTACATTGGTTGGTAATATATTCCAGTACACCGAACTTCATGCCGAACGGTCTCTGATTTTCTAAACCGATTTCCCCTTTGAAGGGGCTGTTATTCGCTATCGGTAGCGAACCATTTAAAAAGAAACCTATCACTAACCGAAACTGAAACAGCCTTCGATATCAGCATCTTCTGAAGAAGGGCGGGGGCGGAGGAGAGACAATAGCCATCCTCAACAGCATTCGAGATAATTAATAACCTCGGCCGCCGCTGACGTCACTCCCTGGCGTCGATCTGTTTACCCCTCGTGTCCTTTACGTGTCACTTGTTGTCTTCTCAGGATACTTATTTCTAACTTCAGGCGATCATGTCTTCATCTTTCTGTATTTATGTCTTATTTAAGGTATTGAGTGATTATAAATAATTAAATGATTCCTTATAGTGAGATATTTTTTTTAACTTAATACATTCACTTCTGTCAAAACAAGAATTGATAATAACAGTAAATAAATATCAATAATATTTAGTGGTATGTAAAGCATGTGCATGAGTAGAGGATCTATTTTTACGTAATTACGGAAGATTTCTTATTCAGATCATGTACAACAATCTTGGTATATATTCTAGTTTAATTGTTGTGGCCATTTGTTGTATTATACTATATATCATATGTTTTAAAATTGTCGGTAGTCAATTCGTAAGTATTGATTTAATTTTTTAAGACCACATAAAAAGATAAATACCGCGGAACGAATGCTGTTTCAAGATCATTCTCAAAAAAACTGAACTCACGCTATACTACTGGTGAGCCCCTTCACTAAAACCGTTCAACCATGTAAACACTCACGACTCCCACATATTCTTCTCCTCAGACGCCTCTTGAAATGCATCATATGCAGCAAAAGAGGTCCGAACCACTCTATCGATCCCTGAAATCAGCACCACATCCCAGGAGGCTTTGAAATAAAAAAAAATAAAAAATTACGTTCATGGATAGTAACATTGGGATCTATATGGGTGCCAAAGGGTGCTAAATCTGACTTGGTTTGCGAGTTTTAGATTTTCTAAGTAATTATAATAAAATAGAAAACCTTTTTAGGTCACGAGAGTTACGCACTCAAAAAATTAGTTTCTTGATTTTCCTAAGTTTTTTTGTGTTATTACCAAGTAGGCCTAGTTGCCGTTGGCAACATACGTTTTTGACCAGAAACACTTACGTGTTTAATTTTAAATATTTGGTAAACATTTTCGAAATTCCCTTAGGACAGAATGTAACATGCGCGAACATTTCACAAGAGATCGTATTTAAATATCTCAAAATGTACTCTACATGTACGAACTGAATGTTGATTGAAGGGTTAAAAAAAAAAAATGAAAACCGAAAAAAATAAAAAGCTAATAGAAATATCCGGACAGCCAAAGTGACAGTTTATTTGAGAATGGCCATAACAACTGAAATAATCTAAAAAAAATGTGGTATTCAGAAGGATTACGGAATTGAAGAAAGCAGATGAAAAGATGGCACGATTATAAATTGAGTTTTTTAAAAATATTTTTGACAAACTGCTATTCAAGGCAATTATCAATTTATTTCTTAAAAGCAGCTTGAGTGTTGGCGCTTTGAATTTGAGAACTGGCTAAGTTACTTTAAACCTTTTCTCGCCGCTAACGATATCATTTACCTTCGTATAATGACTAACGTTCCCTGGTGGCGTATAATTCAAGATGGAGGCTTTGAAAGTTATATTTCCAGTTTAAATTGTAGGAAATAGAGCTCTTTGGCAAAAGAATGGCGAATAATTCAGGCTTAGTTCTTCTTTTCATAAATTTATTGGCACTTTTATGAATCAGTGCATATATTATTTGAAAATCTGATACCGTCCCACGGAATTTGAATTAAATACTTAATTTATAGGGAATAACACAAACAATTCTTTCGTAATTATTCAACCAACCTGTAGCGTTCACTATGGTAACATGTAAGTTAGGTTTCTTTAAACCCTTCCTATAGTTTTATCAGGCAACTGGGTTAACCATCGCTATTACCACAGGGTATCTTAATATGTTTATTGGTACCTCTAACTAAGCGATATATAGACTTGAGAACAATCAATGCGATGGGCACGTCTTTACAAGACTATAATGAAGAAGCTTAAATCATTTCTTTAGTTGTAAGAAACTTACTAAAAATAAGTAAGTTGAATGTGTACCGAAGAAGTTCGACTAGATTGATAATCCAAATTCGACACATGGAATGAAATCACAGCAGTTATCATGTAATCCCTTTAGATCGAAACCCAAACCTTGTTATTTTCTTCTTTTACTGTTTCTTTTGTATCTCTCAGCTTTGAGTTGTTCCATTTGTTATTCTTGAGGAAATATTCATAGATTGTCTTGCGTTTTTCTGCCTGCTATGAAATTCGAGATTTTTATATCCAGTTGGCTGTGCTTTAATTACCTCACAGGATCACCACCCTTTCTAATTCTGCAATTACCAACAAAACATTTCAGCCGCTCATTTTGAGAATTCTTTTCAAATTAACTATTGCCAGTTTCTTTGCCATGTATAAAACATTATACTTACGTACCCGAATCCAGAATGAATGTGAAATAACTCAAAAAACACTTTTTGTTTGGTATTAGACACATGGTAAGATCTACAAGGAAGCTTTATGAGATTTTTCGTGTTCTGCTAAACAGTTTCCTTCTTCCGAAATATATAAAAACACACAGTTTGTATTTTAATTAATATTTTTGGAAATTTTTTATGCAATTTTCAAGCTTAGCCTGAATCGACATTTAGATAATTAAGGTAATTACTTAATGTACCAATAATTTAGGAGATTGCCTTCTGTCATTAAATCCCCCGTGAAAAAAACAAACAAAAAAAAACCTGATGTGCCTATGATTTCATGTTCACCGGTACGACAGGGATTCAACTAAAAAATTTCATTTCATCCTTTTTACACATAGATGTGTGATATAACCTTTCGGAAAGGTAGCATCCATTAAACACCGCGTGAAGGTTCGCTTTCCCTGAGGAAACCAAGTGCTCGGATGTACAAAGAGAACCAAGTTGTCCCGAGATAATGGAGTCTCCATTGCTGTAACGTTCACCCGCAATCGAGTACAACTGCTTCAGAAGATTGTAAATAACTCCTGGGTTTATAATTTTTAAAACAAATCTCTTTGTAATGAAAAAGTTATAATATTCAGGAAAGATTTAATAATCTCACAGTGGGTGAATTTATTAACCAAAGACGCATAAAGTTTTATATATCCTTTACTTATCAAACGAACCACCTATTTAAGAACTTAACCCTTTCACCGCCACAAAGGTGGCAAAATAGTATTAAGAAGTTAAAGGACTTAAAATGAAAAAGTATTCCAACTAATGATGAGCTCCTGTAAGCTAATGATTTTAGTATGATATTGTACATCAAAAGGGGCAACTAAATCAACATATTCTATTTATTGCGAATCAGGGATAAATCAGGACAATATCACATTAAAAATTAATTAATTAAATTTAAAAAAAATAAATTATATTATATTATATATTGATGGTTGACCACATGGTATATCAAGAAGAAGATGGTTCTGATGACGGTCAAGTATAACACAAAATTTTGGTAACAGTGGCCTCCTGTTCGTCTGAGGTTGATCCCTCATGAATACCTACAATGTGGGTCGAAACGTTGGCATTTAATAAATAGTTACCACTATTTTATGTCATACTAAACCACCACCCAAACCATCTCCATCTTGGTTATAAAACTTAAAATTTATCCCAAGTTTCATAAATTTCAGACGATATTCTTTGGGCAAAATATGATGATATTGAAACTAACAACCTCTAGTCTTTATATAACTAAGATAATAATAATAATAATAATAATAATTTAAAAAATGAACAAATTTCTTAAATCTATAATAATAATTGTTTATTTTATATTTATCGATAGCTAGCATAGAATATTATTTTTACTCGCTCTTATTCTACTAAATCAATCCTTATCATGAATACCACTTTGGGTTTAGGCATAAGTAACGGGAACGAAAAATTTCTCTTTTTTTTAGATTAATAAGGATTTATGACTGAAGTGGATTTACCTTCGTATCTCTGGTAACCGTGTTTAAATTCTACTCAGAACTTTCCACAGCCAAAGAAATTATCTTCTTCCCGTTATTAGTTTTTTAAATATTTCCTTATAATGAAAGTTTTAAGAAACATTAGCTACTGTGCAATTTATCCTATTTAGAGAATTAGCTTGTATTCGGCTCACGTTTGAAGCATTCCTCGAAGCTCGGGCTTCAAACACAACAAGACACAAACCTACGGCAAAATAAAATTTATATCCTATTTGTATAGCTACTTTAAAGGTAGTTTTAAACAGTGTCAAACATACTTCAGCAGAATTTAAATATTATAATGCACGGTTTCATTTGATCAGCTTGATTTTTATTCAGTAAGAAAAACAAGAAATATCAGTGAAAAATGAATAAAACTGAAGCGAAATGAACTGACAGTTCGCCACTGACCAACTTAAGAGTTTCGCATATATTTTTTCAATTTACCAAATTATTTATAATTTACAGTAATCTTAATTTGTTATACTGCCTCACAAACCCGATATTAGCCCATTAAACAGCACATGCGCATCTACATAGATAAGTATATTAGTCCCAGATAAGCCATATCTGGTATATATAGATGAGTTACATAGTAGTCAATCACAGCCTTTTCGTAGCCAAAATCTCCTGTTGGGTTAACTTTTAAACTGGTTTATCTCAGTTAATACTTAATTTAGGGATCTGTATATGAGTTAATTTTATGTTAAGGAAGTCTTTTTGATACAACGTTTTCTTTGGGGAAAAAAATGAAAATTTGTCTGAAAAAATTTGATTATTTCTCGTTTTTTTTTTTTCATGCCTTCCCGAAGCGTCGCATCGACATTTTCATCGATATTACATCCATTGAGAATTTTATTTCCTATAAGAATCAGTCATAAAATATACTCCATTGTATATATATATATATATATATATATATATATATATATATATATATATATATACAATATATATATATATATATATATATATATATATATATATATATATATATATATATATATATATATATATATATATATATATATATTGTGCACGCGGTTGAAAGAATACAAAACAAATCGAAATGTTAAAAAATCATTCAAATTCAAATATTTGATGACTGTAAGATGAAAGAAAGGTAGTTGCCTGAAGTTATATAGGGGAGGAAGGCTTTTTTCCTCCTTTAGCGTCTTTTACTGAGCCCACAAGGTTCTCCCTTAAGTTGTTTGAATTCTTAGTGGCAAAGATATTTACACATTTCCGAACATAACTGACCAAGCAATGAATCCATCCTTGGTTACACTAATTTACACATACGCCACATTTAATATTTATTATTACCATTTTTTTAAAAAAGAATTTAAAGATTTTTATTTAAAAGACCTCCACACAAGTTATATGTCTGGACCAAAGGTGACGTCATGGGCCAATCAGAGAAGTAGCTGACAGATCACTTGATAATAAAAATTATTGATTAAAAATTTAAATAAAAATGTTTTCCAATTTATGATTACAAATTGATTGGTATTAATTTAAAATTAAATTTAAATATTTGAAAATGTTATAGAAACAAGTATAAAATCGTTTTCCTCGAAAGGCAGGCCACAATCGAACAAAGAAGAGGGCTACGATAACAGAGTTCTATAAGCAGTTTAAAGCTTTATCATTCCCAAACAATATTGAAGGTCCAACTTCTTTTATTCTTCTCTTTATCAGCATCTCTGTTCCTGTATCTTACAGCTTTTTAATGAGGAATCTATCTTTGCAGGAATCTTTTTTATTTTTGTTAATGCCCTAAAAAGAATAACGTTTAAATATGAAATTCAATCAAATATAAATATCAGTTGACGTACGCATGATGGTATAGAAGGATCAATCTTATTAGGGATAGATAAATTATTTGCTACTTCTATAAATTTGTTTTTATTGAAAACTAGTTTCAAATGTCATACATTCATCTTCACTTCTAAAAACATACACAAATTGAAAAATCAGCAGTTTAAAATATAGTTTAGTATTATTATTATTCATAATAAATTATATTTCGTCAAAATACATATACATATTGAATTAAATATGATATAAATTAGTATTATAAAACATTTATGAATTATGAATTTAATTAAGACGAGAGATCAAATATATGTTGGTACTCAGGTTAAGTATATTATGCCAAACAGAATAGGTTACAATTGTTTGTTCTTGCACTGAACTAGTTATGGAAATGAACGTAATGTAAGAAACGTCAAGTGTATGAAGGGAAATGATACGATTTAGGAGTAAGGATCGGGGTTTCTCCGGTAATTCCGGTGAGTAATTATTTTTTTCTGTTAAGGATGGGAATATATTTAAGATAAAGCAAAAATCTGGATATAATTTGAAGGATTTTATTGCTTCATAAGTGCTTCATATATATTTTTAATTTGAGACTGCTTGAAAAATAATGAAATAAAAAAAAAATATATACATATATATGAAGCACTTGAACTAATAAAATCCTATCCAGATTTTTGCTAAAATGACGAAATAAATATCTCCAATATTCCAATCTTAAATTTATTCCCATCCATAACAGAAAAAACAATTACTCACCGGAATTACCGGGGAAACCCAGATCCTATGTGTATGCATTTGACGAACTTTTCTATTCCACTAGCTACGTTTTTATGTATACTCTTAACGTGCTCTTCGATGATAAATGTCGATCTTTGACGTTGTCACTGTTTCCTGAAACATTAAAAAACATGGGTTACTTTAATCATCTTACTTTTTCATAGACTGGCATGAGTAAGAGGGCTGGTCTATCCTCACCGGCGGTTTGACTTATTTTAAACGTCTCAAATTTGATTTTAACACTATTAGACGTACTCAAAAATTCCTTTAAAGTGATTAAATAAGTAAGTAACATAGGGGGGAGACTCGAACCCCTCCTTATTCGACTCCCATGTTAAGAAGTAATTTTTTTAAACAGTTTTTTGTCTATCTGAAATAATTCGACCCGTGTTTGATCTATCTGAAATAAACGGATCTAAAACTTTTTTCGAAAAAAAAAAACTGAATCAAATTCTCAGTTTAAGATGTCCAGTTCTTAGCTACGATTTAAAGCTGGTAGTACATCTCTGGGCCGCATTAGGAAAAAGCTATGGATTATTTATTAAGAATTATTTATTCACTTGATAATTTTCAACATGAAGAAAGAACTACTTATTAGTTTTGGGATAGGTTTTATGTTTAAAAAAATTCTCCATTAAAAGCCAAACAACTCTTATCTACATAAATCTGTTTGATTTAGAAACGGATCCGAAAAATTTTAATCTAAGAGATTTAATTTGTCGAGAACTGCAACTTGTAAAGCTTGTTAATAGTTAAATTGGTTCAACAGACTGTTAAGAGGGAGACTTCATGTTCGAGGCAGTCAGGAAGAGAGGAAGCGGTTGGTCATCGCTCGGCTCCAACTCGGACACTGCCTACTTATCCACGGTTATTTGATGGCTAAAGGATCTGTCCAAAAGTGACAACAATGCCAAACAGTATTAACAGAAAAACGCGTATTTGAGGACTGTCTTCAATGATCATTAAATTCATTTATTCTTTTGTTTTTTTTCTTTTGTTTTTTTTTACATTATATTTTTCTCAGTTCAAATCATAGTGAATTAGCGATGATAACCATTGGGTCATTTTCAAAATAAATACCATTATGCTATGCTAGTTCATAAATAATGTTTACGAAACACCACAACTTGTCTTAAATGATTAATAACGCATTTCGGAAACATTCAGTTATTACATTCTAGTTGAATTCTTTGACTTTAAGTGTTTTTTCACTCCTAGACCCAAAAAACAAAAAATGTTAACCTTGAAAATTCTTTTATCTTTTACGAAAAGATTCATATATAAGTATATTTTATGCGTTCCAGAAATAGAAAAGAATCAAAAAAGTTTATGAACTAAAGTAAAATTGAGATTGTGAGATCTTTGTGCAAGTGAAATTTATTTTCATGGAATAAATAAACTCATATTTATTTTGTTTCTAATATTTTATTTATTTAAGTTGCATTTGTGAATGCCTCAAGGCTTCTGATTTAATAATAAAATGTCTTAATTTTAACACTCTAATACTTCGTAAGGAGGTTCATAGGGACTTTCCTCATTTAAGGTAAAACTAATGACTATTGACATTCCTGGAAAATTGGGATTGCACATTTTATAACTGGGAAACAATGTGGTTTGGCATTTTGAGATTGTGCTAGCTGAGCAAGAATATCATGCACTAGAAAACTAAACTATCTGATTCTGTTATCTGATTCCTATAAAGTAGAAAACTAAACTGAATGAATGTTCGAAACATTACATTTAAAGTAAATTATTAGGGGAACATTCATGAAAATTAATTCAAATAGGGAACACGCTATTCTGCTTTTCGATCTTTACTTTATCGAAAATTAAACTTGGCCAGAAAAACACACATGCGCAAACACACATTGTTATCTGTAAACAAAATGGCTACTATTTATCAACCTAACACAATGAAGATTCCCCCAAATCCCTTTCAAACCCAGATAACACTCCTTAAGAAACACTCGTGACAAATTTGTAGGATAATACTAAAAATTGATAAACTGACGAAACAATAATTTTTATAGAATATCTTGCATTACCCTGTTTTACTAGTTCTCCTAATATCATATTATTACAATATTAATCCTTAAAAAATGTTTTTATTTATACATAAGTAATTAAAGATGTTATAGTCTGGTTGAGGACAGGAGACAATTATATCTTCCATAAAATGTTAATTTTTTAACTGTTTAGCTTGAATTTTAGAATTTAGCTATCTAGTGTCAGTTTTTAATAATTACTTTTCCTTTATCTGTAGAATTTAAAACCCTCTCTAAAGTGCCTTAAAAAAAGTTAAAAATAAAGTGAAACCTATATACTACAATGTTGGATAAATTTTGAACATGACCTCTTTGCCAATTATACATAGTAAACACGATGGAGTCCATTCCAACAACTGATTTCTTTTTTTGCAACATCTAGAACAGATTGTGGGAGCGCGCATCAACAGGTGGTACCCGGTACCTGTTGCGCAGTCCTTGTCGGCTAGCACCCATAATTTATGTTATCGCTGTGCAAGTGTAATATCCCAGCCGGGGATTAGTTAAATTTATGGCGGTGTTTCCATCCCGTGAATCATGAATATTTGGGGCTAATCATGAAATCACTGATCATTATCAATATCTTATATTGTTTTTGTAAAAATAAATCAATAAAATATATCCATTTTCTTAATGCACCCCTGTTCAGTTGGAATTAATGAGTTAGGGTCAGTGATGAAGACATTTTATTGGAGTTAATTTCATGAGAGAACGATCAATTCATGGCTGACTAGGAATCCTGTCTAAATTTATTATTATACAATGTTTAGTGATTCATTAACATACGCCCATAAGACATAAGACATTGACATACATTTAACAGTTCATATTTTGTTATTTACCCCAAAATATTTAATGTTGAATTTATGTTGTTTTTTTGGTGATTTTTTTCTTTAAAAAAACGTTACTTTCTTGTTTGAACTTTAATATCACTGTATACCACCTCTTTGCAATAATTATAAAAATAATGATAATCAAATTATTTATTTATTCCGGGACTTATTCCTTTGAAATAATATTACAAGTAATAAAAGATGGGCTTTAAAGCCTAAAAGAAAAAGAAGGACAAGAAAAAACACTTGCATTGTAATTGGCTTAAATCTAAGGGGTTTTATTATTTATAGTTTTTCAAACCGCTATCGTTAGCCTTGTAATTTTATTATAATGCCGGCCCAATAACGCTTCAGTTTTAATCAATCGTCAGTTTGGGCCTAAAGACATGTTCATCCTATAAAATATGTTTCCTGAGTTGGTTCTCTTTTGCTGGAACAAGATTTTCTAAAATATTTCTTGCATGCCTGTTACTTGGCGGAGTTCTATAATTCTATACCACTTAGATTTATAACTTTAGTCATTTTTGTCATTAAGTAATTAATAACCCACGAATAATGTTGTGTACGGTAATTAATCTGAAAACACAGTTTGCATAATGACTTTTAGCAAAGTAAATTTAATTGTTTAAAATATGACTTATACAGTATATCTCAATTTCGGTTTGAAAACAAAAAAGTTTTTAATATAACACAAGGTTTTATAAAGGGAGCCATGAAAACGCCATAATGAAATTTGGTCCATACATTTTTATATCATGTATATGCAACATATAATTTTTTTTTAATGAAAAATTTTGTTTTTGTATTTTGATAAAAGTCATTTTTTGGAGTTTTTTAAAACATTGCTAAATTTAAGATAAGTTTCAAATTTAAGTCCATGCAATTCCGAAAATAACGTCACTATGTTGAGCTTTAGGGCAAATAATTTTATAGCTATAAGGTTTTCATTGTTTCAAAACGTGTCAAAAGATAGTAGATTTTTTATTTGTTTAAAATGTATAAATCAAAAACTAAAAATGGGAAAAATATGAAATTTTTCATTTTTTATCCTAATTGATAGTTCTACTTATGCTAAAAAAATCATTAAATTCTGAGACGTTAGGTTTCAGAAGATTGGTTCATTTGACATGGAATGACCCCTGGGCTCATCCATAAACCTAAAGAATCTGTAATTACACCTAAGGATTCTAAATTATGTACTCGCATCGCTTTGAATCTGAAAATAAGTTCTCACATCTTTATTTTTAATATATATATATATATATATATATATATATATATATATATATATATATATATATATATATATTTAAATTTCATGATAAACACAAAAATGTATTTATAAAAACAAAGAAGCGGTATACGCTTCAACCTCAAACCACACGTCAATCCTCAAATATTTAATAGAAACAGGTGTGAGTATTAACCAGTTCCCGATTGAACAACTGATGACCGAGTTGCGCTAAGATGAAAAAGTGAGCTCAAGCAGCAAGCGTCAACATTGCGATCACTAGTATCTCAAAAATGGGACTGTCAACCGGAAATTTTAATAAAAAAATTGGTGAGTTCACTAGCACAACTGTACTCCGGTTAAGAACCACTATCCCACAGGTTTCCAATCAATTCTTGCAAGAGTGATCTGAGGTTCCGCCTCAAAATAAGTCAAATCCTTTGCGGCCGGAGCTGAACCGGCACAGAATGGATCGAATAAAGGAACAAAACAAAAAATACAAAAGTTTCCTGCAAACAACTATACGTAAAATAACGAGTGAGTACGTTCGATTTCCCTTTCTTTGTTTTAGTTTTGAAATTGGAAGGATCGGGAACGTTAAAACGGAAAATTATTTACTCTGACAATTGATCTAGATAATAAATATAAGTTATGTCCTTAAAATCAAATAACAATAAATTGCTATTGACTACCTCGATGAAGTTTAAAATCATTTTTCGAATTTTACTTAATTCAGATTTATTTTTATTTCATATGTGGATGAATGGCACGGTTTGCATGCTTTTTTTATACGCTTGGACTAGCATAATGGTTTTTGAATGGTTATACTGTAAAATTAAATATAATGTAAGGTACTTTTTGTAACGGGATGACTAACGAGAGGGCTCAACTTCTTTCTGACCCTGATTTTAGATCTAGCTGACTGTACTATCATGATAATTTACTATCATATGAACTTCACTTTTGACTTAAAACAATAGTAATAATTTCATTGGAATCGAACTAGAGAATCCAAAGATAGACACGAAACTGTTAGAAAATCACGAGAGCACTAATAAATAAATAGTAAGGTAAACTTATTCCTCTTATTTAATTACAGCTAACAACGAAGAAACAACTCAGAATCAACTGCGAATCCAGCGAGAACTTGCTTTCTCTTCTAATTACGGAAAGTCGCAACGACCATTTACCCCGGCTGCTCCAACTTCTATTATGTTTAACTTGTGGAAGTATTAACATTGCTATTAGGGATCTCAAAATCTAACACTTCTATAGAATGTAGATCAATACTAAGTGCTCCCTCCAGTCATTTCTAAGTGTTTTCTTTACATTTTTTTATCTTGATCTTAAATTCATATTTGAAATGCCGAAAGAAATATTAATTGATAATGTTTTTTCATTGTTAATTTGATTTAATAACCAATAAGTTTGTAGATGGAGAATCTAACTAATATCCATATCACCATCCAGTACCAGTTAAGAGAAAATTAATTGTTGGCTTGCCGTTATACATACTAGGTGTTTAGTTGGTAATGTAGTCAGCAACACGCTCGGCCAACTGGATCCCTCAACTTTTGTAGGGTCCTAATTTTATAGAGGTTGTATAGTGCCACTGAAGGTTCTATTGACTTCAGTCGTAATGTGCACGTTCATTTAATCGTTGTCTAGAAATCGTTGCAATGTTGTTCGAACCATTTTGTAGTTTTTGTATATTTAGTGAAACAAAAACTATAATAAATTAAAGAAAAACATATATAATAACGATAAACGAAGAGATAAATGAAGTTGATGAACGAAGAAAAAGAAAACCGATTTGCATGTATCATCAAAATCCGCTGTCCTTGTTTATCTGCAATGGCTTAGTAACAGGAAGATGGTTTAAATTAATTTTTTCGTATCCGAATTGTATTTCTTGAAAAATACAACTTTTTTTTGGATGTGGTCATAGAGACTATGAATAATTGATGAGAATATTTATAATAAAATCGTCATGTTAAAGGCAAGTGACCAATAGTCAAGAAATTATATACTGAAGTGAGATACCAACCTAATTAGGTTAATTAACAGATGGAACAATGAAAACCATATAATAAATGGCAAACAATTAATTAGTTTCAAATTGGAAGAATCGTAAACATCAAATTATAAAATTTGTATTAGTGTTAAAGCCCACCAGTTCTAGAAATCTAATGTTCTTTCCCATCAATTAAAAGGATAGGTGTCCTCAAATGCCCGAGATAACTGAAGTACGATTTAATGACACTATTGTAATATTTACGAATTATTGATGGTAATATATATGAATAAAACAGTTATGTTATTTTCTATGTATCGTAAACTGAGTAATCGCTTTAGAAATGATTTTAGGAAATATACATTTAAATATATTCCATTGATATATTTGTTCCTTGTTTATACATTCTTATTTTTTCTATAATACTTATATTTATTAATATTTTTTCTATAATAAATTTGGTAACTTTGAATATTTTATTTCCAGGTTTTAAAGCATTCTCCTGCAAAGAGTTCTATTAAAACTGTGAGTGTACTTTCCTATCTGTTGTCTAATTTATTTATTAACAATTTTGGGCCAAATCATTTCCCTGTATAATTATAAGTTACTTTCTTATCAAGTTCCGAACCCGAGACTTTCGTGGTTTGTTATGGTAGAGCGTTTATTTTATGTTTTTCCGTGGATAGTAGGTAATAATGTTCATAATCGTACCATATAATCAAGATAGATATAACAAAATAAACAAGAGGATAACAAGAAAATGCGTAAGAATAAGGATATATATTTTTGGACGTTTTAACAAACACCATTCTACATTTATTGAAGTTTCGGACCACACTTTGCCCATTATGAAAACACCTAAAACACATAACACTTTAATTTACAATACATTCATTATGAGCTGCATGTATCAAATTCATAAGTATATTTTAATCAATTAAGTGGGTTACGAAAACAATTATTAAAACTTCCAAAAAAATAAAAAATTCAAAGGAAATTTTTGGAACCTTGTAGTAAATACAATTAATCACAAGGATATATATTTTATATACTCATAATATGGATAAAACCATAATACCAGATCACGTGAGACATGTTTTAAATAAAAATAGGGTCTCAATGTTAGGGCTGCTATAGAGGAAAAAGAATCTTTTTATTTGCCAGTTTACAAAATAAAACTAATCTGAAAATGCTAATAAAACAGTAAAAAGTTAGAGCTTGATAAGATAAAGTTATTTCCATTACCCTCTAGCTCCATCTATTAGTTCACCAATGTCTTGATTCTCATTACCACTTCCGCTAAGCTCCACGGGCAGTTAGACTAAAATATACTACCACCGCTATTAGGTTTTAGCACTTCCTCGACAGGGTACTCATTTTAGTACTCGGATTGCCTATTAACGATATTTACCCTCTAGTCAGTGGGTAATTAAATAGTAAATTTTAATTTTCTTCTAGGGGATGGTTAATCCGAACCCAAGCGCCCCCTACATTTGGACCAATTAACATAGGATCTTCCTTAATGAACAATTTAGTCTTCTCTCCACGGTCGGGAAATTTGGGTCATTCCAGCAGGCCAATTTATAGAGCAAAATCCGATAACTATAATTGAAAATCGGGCAGTGGTTCAGGTAACTTTCAGAATTAATTGTAATTAATTCTATTAATGCTATTAATCCGCTTCTGATACTGATGGAATGAGCGTAAAGTTGATATTTGTGGTGGCTTATGACTAATATTCTTATGATTCGGTTTCCTAATAATTACTTTGGATGACAAATAATGCCAAAATACAGAAATAGATACAGTCTCTCAAAATTTAATATCTATTGCAAAAAAATGGGTCTTTAATTGAAATAAAATTAAAACTAATTATAAATTTACTGTGGAGATTAAGCTCGCATTAAGTCCAATGTAAGCACAAATGCCTTGATTTAAGACAAATAAATCTGGCTTTATTTACATACGAAGACTTGCTAATTACTGTTCAGGCACTTCAGAAAAATAATTAACAAAAAGCAATGTGGTGTTTGAATTCAAGCTATATATTGCAAATTGGATAGATGAAGGTATAAAGGGCATTTAAAGGAAGCTATGGAGATCGCTTTTATTTATTTGGAAGTGTGCAGGTAACTCCAACTTTGATTTTCCAAAAGAAGTGGTTCTTTGAGAATGTTAGTCCAAATCTGCAGTAGGTTTAGTTTATATTTAAGAAATAGATGGAGGAACGTATGGTAAGTTTATAGATATTTATAGGTTGATTTTTTTGTGGGGTTCAGAACTGAAAGGTATTGCGGTCGGAAAAGCGGAGTTTCACATAAATTCAGCATACTCGTACTAACAAGAGATTTGAGAGTGTCTAAGGACTATGCAAATGAATCGTCTTTTTAGTCGTCATTTCTCCGAAAAAAATAGACTATTACAGTGGATCGAAAGTCGGCGGGAATGCGTTTTCTATCCGTGTTATAACCCCCAGAGCACGATTATGGAAGTTTTGGAGATGTCTGATATATCTATATATATTCTCCTCCCCTCCCTCCACTGCATTTGAGTACCTCCAGCGCCCCCCTTTGGGTCAAATGACCTGAATTTCGGTATGTAGGGCTTTCTTACAGGCAGAACGATACCATTAAAGTATGGATAAATTCCAGTCAAAATTTCGGTACATTTACCTGCAATTTCGGCGTTTTTAAAGTTTTGCGAATCTCTACAGCTCCACCATATTAGTTTATAGGGCTGAAAATTTGTATGTCGGTGTTAGAGAAGTATTTTTTGGGGGACTAAACTTGGTTCCCCCACCAACCCCAGGTTTTTCGTTTTTTTAAAACATTTGCGCACCTTTAAAACACTTCCAAATTGAGTAAAAGCTCTCAAAACCTATTGAATTTTAAAGGAAATTCAATTGCCTATAAAACAAAAGAAGCTTCATCGAAAAGATATGGCTATTTCAACTCCGCGGCTCCCGTTGTGGCAAATGAGCTGAAATTCGGTATGTAGGATTTTCTTTATCGAAGGTCAGCGGAGAGGCAGAACAATATTATAAAAGTATGGGTAAATTTCGGTATGTTAGGGAACTGTCTTAACTTTTTTCTCACTTCCCGTTTTTATAATATTTTTATTTTAGTGAAAATACGACTTTAGTGACGGAGTTCTGCTGCTCACGGATTTTTATTATATTGTAATACGTTATTTAATTTATGTATTATATTAAATATAATATATAAATATATAATACATATATAATAAATATTTAAATTATACATAAATAAAGGCATTCCGTTAAGCATTTCTCTTCCTAACTCGAATTTTAATAGTTTTGTATAGTAATGTACAAGATAGTATTTTATAAGATATAATATAATATAAAACTCCATTTTTGTTTATAAAATACAGAATTAGGCAATAGTCGAACGAAAACTGGTCTCATTTATTGCAAGATTAACAACTAACAACTATAATTTAATCAAAACTACAAATTTCTACAAGATCTACAGATTTTGACTGAACATGGACAGACCATATTATAACTAAAAAGATCCCATATAATTAGAGACAATAATTGCTCTCTAGATTTGTTTTTTCTTTCCTCCCCTTTTATAAAGTAGCAAACTCCTCAATGATGTGTTCAAGGCAAAGCCTTTCTTTGCAAAGGAAAAACGGACAAAATAAATAAAAAGATATGCCGAATATGTCATTACGTTTACATTTATGGCACTATAAGAAAAATGTACACTCATGGTATTTTTATGACTTTTTATGCTAGTCGCGGTGCAATCTCCTTTTCAGACTCCTCCGACTGATAATCGTGTAGGTTTGGTTAATATGATTATGGGCTAGAGGATTTGTTTGAGTGTGGAGTATATTGTGGAAAGATAAATTTATCTTATCGAGTGTCAGAACGGCATTCAAATAAGGCAGAAATATCCCTATATCCCCAATGAAGTCAATTTTGCAACGATAAGGTAAAAGGCCCAAGCTCCACATTATTTTTCTAAATACATTTTGTAGTGTACCTAAATCGGTCTGAAAAATACACCTTTTTAAGATCTTAGAAAACCTAAAATCATTGATGAGGATTCAGCCATTAGTTTCAGAGTTTTCTAATATCATAAAAAGGTGTGATTTTTAGAGGAATTCGAATACACTACAAACATTTATTTAGAAAAATAATTTGGAGTTAGGGCATTTCAACTTATTAGGGTAGTATTAATACATTTTTCATTATTGCTCAAACCGTTATAAAGCTTATGTTGTACAGGACATGTTTTCATATCTCTCCTGTGCCGAAGACACTCTTTAAATATATGACTTACTGCGAGAGTCAATTTACACAGTGGACACTGAGGTGAATCTGCTCTCGTTATTAAATAATTGTGTGTCAAACGACAGTGTCCAATTCTGAGTCGTGTGATAATAACCTCCTCTCTTTTGAAGTCTGGAGGATGAAGCACAGCAACTGACGGTGCTCTTTAGCTTATTATTCTTCAACGTCGCCCAGGCTAGTTGCCATTTACTTGAGATCCTTATATTTATTGGTTGTAGTAAATATGGTGGGATGTAAGAGGACGTTATTTCTTGGAGTGAACGGTCTTCTAGTGACAGCTTTAAATACTTTCTCGTTTCCAGAAATCCGTGAATGAATGAAAACCCAGAAGATGGAGTATCATGGTATAATGAATTTATTAAACAAGAGGATTATCTGAAATAAAATTCAAATTCGAATTTTGGAATTCGATGAGTTCTATATAGAGACATGGATGGCGTCTATTGTAGATTCAAATAAAATATTATTTAAGCTTCATGGATCTAATATAGTGAACGACCAATGACCATTGAGAAATAAGCTGTGTCGTGAACATCTTCGATGAGCGATAGGATAATCTCAGTGAATGCCCCTGTCAAATTATTTTTTCCCAGTTACATTTGAAGTTTGATTGAATGCTTGTGAAGGAGTATTTTTTATTTCTTGATCGGGCATTGGCGAACATAGTGATGATTACTTGAACAACTTGCAGCTTTCTTATTATAGCTTTATTGACACTAGACATATCCAATCCATAGGTATAATAGATATAAATGTGTTTATAAGAGGCGGTAAGGGGGACACATTAATCCAATTAATCCACCAACAGGTTATAAAACTGAGCTGTCAGAGCCGGGAGCTGCCAGTCGGATAACTCGATCTAACTCATCGCCATTCTGTTCACTACCGTCAACGCTCCTTCCATATTCATAGCCTCTTTGTTCACTGTCTAATTCCCCCAGGATGGCTTGTTCGCCACTGCCCTTATAAATATATAATTAAAAATATACATTTTTTTTCTTTAAAGGTGTTTCGTTTAAATGTAGTCGAGGAAAACACCATTGGGATTACGTTTTGGTCATCGCATATTAATTAGTGATAAGTAAACAAAAAAAATGGAGTTAAGAAATGATCTTAAATTTGACAAAAAAATAATAATAAGATAAGATGATTTGAATTATCGAATCAACAATTCAATAACCAATTTCTTATTCCTCATCCAAAATATTTGTTTTACGTTATTCTTGTAGATTTATTGTTTTACATTTTTTAATCTGTTTTCAAGATATTTAAAACTCATTAATAATCAATAATTTTTATGAAATGTTAGTAAAGTTATTTCACTCAGAGGATGTTTTAACGTTTAATTATGCACTCGGTCAATCGTTTTCTTAGAACTAGAGAATCACAAGATTTTATTTTGTCCATTAGTTTTTTGCAATTTTGTCAATATTATTATTATTTGAAAATAATTTTTCAATCGGGGTTAAAGGAATGTAATAAAGTGATATTATAAGGTAATCATTTTGATAAATGTTTACATCATACAATACGATATTTCACACATGTCATAAATCTAAGATAATAAGTGCTAAAACAAAAAGGAAATGAATACATCAGCTAACACATTACGGGGACGTGTACTACATATGAAGACATATTGTCGATGTTCGAGCAAAAGTCGCCGAGCACAGAATTGTAAAAAAAAAAAATCACATTCATTTCTTCACCTGACAAACATTCAATGCCTTATTTCGGTGTTATTGATAATTAAAATACATTTAGTCCATGTATATTATTTTTTCATCATTTTTCATGGAAAATTCACCAACGATACCCAGTGATTTTTGCTCGAACGCCCACTATATATTTTCCTGGTTATACAAATTTCATCGACAACCAATAGTAATCATTCAATTAAAAAACAAAAGAAAAAAAGTTGAGTTCTGTGGTACAAGAATATTTGTTTACAAATCAATAATCTTACTACAGGTTGCCATCTAAGTTGTCACTAATGTTTGAAAATGTTTCTTTCACTTTTTATTTTTATTTTAACGTTATTTTTAAATTAGCAGTCGGTGTTCATTCTTCCTGTCAATAGTTTATTTTTCCAGTGTCCGAAGCAATATTTTTGTACTTTGTTGATTTATGATTACAACATTTGATGTTTTGTTGTGTTTTAATCGTAGATTTCTTACAGGCATAAGCTACATCTAAATTTTTTATTTAATGTTTTTTCCTCTATTAACAGATTAGAATCGAAAACATTATCTAGATTTAAAATAGATTTAAATATCTAATTTTGTGAAACTGAGTCATAATGCTAATTATGAATGAGACAAACTGAAATGGAATATGCTTCTAATTATTTTGGTCTCTGAAAAATTATTGAATTTAATGGTCAATTGAATAGTCAATTATAAAATTTGATATTATCTTAGTAATGAGATTTATGTTAATTACCAGATGAGGAGTTTTAATGAAGTATTAATTATTCTACGAAATATAAATATGAAAGCATATGTTTAATTATCGCTTGTTTAATATTAAATATTTTTATTGTTTTGTTTGAATTCTATTCTATTATTAATTTCCATTTGCAAACTTGAAGGCACTTAAATCTTATTCCGTAAATAGACAGATATGAAAAGCCATTCAAGATGGATATGTCCCGCAGTGTACGGTCACTGCTCATGAAAAACATCGGATCCTCTCAGCCAGGCAAAAGATGTCAGTGGGAGAATTCGTAGGGGCCGATCCTAAGGTACTCGATAAGATTTCCTCCCTTTCTCATTTCTCGTTTATTATGTTCCATCTTATATTTTTACGTCCTTTTTAAAGAGCTACTTCACCAAACAATATTATTTTATTTTATTATTTATCGTGTTTCAGTTGCATTAATGACTATGCGTTATTGAAGGCAACCATCAGAGGAGGTAGTAAATATTTTCTGATAAGAAAATCATATAATTTTATTACACATTCTCAACGAAAAATACATACAATTCTTCTTCCATGGAAGCTATTCAAAAATGTTCCGTATGAAGAAACATGTTTATAGTGAGAAAAATATAGAAATTGAAATTTTATAATATTATTTTAAGTAATGTGCTAGGTGATATGATATATGATTGCACCATATTATTTGATTATCTATTGATTTTATGATTATATAACATTTATGTTTAATTTAAAGAACGTGTTTTGTCTTATATTCAATTTATTCTTGGAAAAATCATCCCAAAATATTATTTTTTTTTAAATTCATTTTTCATTTATTCAAATTTGATGAAAATTTTTCGAGATAGTTATATTGCAATATAAAAACATTATTAAATGATACTGTTGTGGTTTCATATACTAAAACATCTAATTTCTTAATTCATATTTATAACTTTCATAAAAGCAGCTATTTTTATGAACCCTATGATTAAAAATTGAATCTTTCTATAGTTTTAACTATAGTTAAATTATTCCAGGCTAAAGCAGATTGGTTCACTTGTAGATGTACATTAAATTTTTCGTAGATTGGAATATTTTGAAATTATGACCATCATTTATACGTAAATTAAAAATATATCATTGGTATTTTATTAGTTATTTTTATTGATAGATACCAAAACAAAAGCCTCGAGTATTTCAAGTCAATATCAAATCTCATTTTAGAAGATTAACAGTAAATTTTTAATCCTAAAAATTGGTTTATGCCTCAATTTCGTGGACCATTGACTGGTTAGTCATAAACATTGGTTTTGAAATCATTCAAAAATTTGCCAATTATACATATGTCTCTAATTTCAGTTTCTCTCTCATTTTGTGTCTATATAACCCTAAACAATCGATTCAGGCTTCTGTATTCTGTTTTGCACAAACGATCAACTTTAAAAACTAGACAAAGATAAAATATTTACACTTACTTACTAAAATCTATTACCAATTAAATAAATAAAGGGTGGGTTATATTAGCGAGTAAAGAGACATTGTTATATCAGTGGCTTTTTGTGGCGGTAACCTTCCTCCCTAATCTAGGAAGCTTACCTAAATAATTTTATGATCCATTATCTTATACGGGAAGAAATAGTCGATTATTAAAATTATACCATTTTAGCGTTTATTCTAATGTCTAAAAAAGAATAGCGAAAAGACTCAGATTAAAAAAATGAAGACTCTACAATAAATAAAAAACTTCAAGGCTCATCACTCGTTCTTCCTGGTTTGTCTGTCACAAAACGTAACATAGACTCACACATACCCATGGTACAAGATCACGTCTGGACTTCGTATATAAAATTTGATGACAAACTTCACGGATATACCAAACAACTTATCGAAATCATGGCAACGATACATATGCAGGAAAACAACTGATGAAGGCTGAAAAGAATCTGGTTAAGGAATCTTCTGGAGTAAATTCTTATTTTTATTAAAGTTCTAGTTAGGAGCAGGTTCTGATGGGTATTGACTTCCCTCCTTCCCAACATGCCAACTATATCAACTCGCATCACATCCGCTTATTGTCGCTGGCTGAGCGACATGTCTGGATAAAAAAATAAGAAATTAAAAAAAAAAGTTGATAGCACATTAATTTTAAATATCTGTTTTCCTGAACTTAGTAAGTAGTTATTGAATTGTTACAAAGATTCTGTATCATTAATTTTAGAATTCAATAGCATCATAAAACATTTAATCTTTTATTTCACTATGGTATTGATTATGTTATTAATAATTTACAATGGTATATAATCTAAAAAAAATTTGAGATATATTTACGAGGTAAGTGTACTATAGATTGTATTACACATATAATACCATGACTTCTAAATATAAAATATATATAATGAAATAATATTAATTCATTTGATTAAAACAGTTTTTACAATCCTTCCAAATATGCTAGACCTAATTTTCCGCTTGGGGCGCTGTGCTCATTGTAAACAATAGACAAGCTTACATTAAATTTCTTTCTTGTGACTTTTATGGAGGAAGTAAGTTAAAAATTAAGTTTGACTTAAGTTTAATTAAGGACTTTTATTCAACCATCCTCAACGAAATTTCTAAGACTAATTAGCTGAAATTATAAATACTTAATATAGAAATGTATCTTGCCTGTAAATGGCAATCAATTTTTTAATATGACAAAAAGATCACTGAAAGAATGCGTTTTTCTTCCCCCACCCCCTCTCCTCCACAAACAACAGGGTATCCCGCTTTAGAGAAGGTAATATCTTCTCACATTATGTATGGTATTATTCATAATACGGATTTATTTTTTCTAATTACATGCCTTTATATGATTTTTAAAGTTTTGTCACAAATATCGTCTCAAACCATGCCTTTTTTTCCAAGTTACGATAGTTTAGAATCTGATGAAAAAATTCGTACGTTAATTTTTATAAAACAAGAAAACCGAAGAAAATATATAAATATATATATATATATATATATATATATATATGTATATATATATATATATATATATATATATATACATATAAAAAATTTCCTGTTGGCATTATAGACCATGTAGATCTTTGGTCACGTGATGTGGTCTTCCTACAGACATTTTATCGCTTTCGAGAGCTCAGACAGCCTGGAGGGGGTCACCCAACCTCACGTTGCGACGAACTATGGTTTCCATCACTCCTACGCCCGGTATGTGTGAGTTGCCTCCAGTAGACTGATGGGCCTCACGAAGGGGGAGAGGGGATAGTCGCCGGCTGCGTAGGTTTTCCCAGTAGGCGGTCACCAATCCAAGTACTAACCACGCTCGACGTGCTTAACGTCGAAAAATGTTGATCACCTATCGATAAAATATTTAATACATCATTAAACCTTTTTATAAATATAAACAGTCAAAGGCTACCTGCTGTGAGTTCAAACTGAATAGCGCCATTGAGAGTAGGTACATACTGTGTAATTATAGTTTACCAGGACCTCCTCATCCTTTTCCTTTCATTTTGTCTTTGATTGCATTGGTATATTTTCTGTGACTGTTTGTCAATCAGTCGTCCTGGTTCTTCTCAAAGTTTTTCTGATTCTAAGGAATTACAATAATAATATCAATTCTCAGGATTTCATTGTTGTGACTGCAGTTTATTTTTTTTACTATTTAATAAATATCTCACTACAATAATAATACTTGGAACTTACTTTTGTCTCTTTTTTTTTCCTGTAAATTAAATCAACACAAATTCAAACCGAGTTTAGTAAAAAGCATTTCATATTAAACTTAATTTTGAATAATTCGTAACTTGCTCGCTGACATAGTTGATAGCGCTTTCTAGGCTTTTTCTTGACTGTATTAAGGATTCTTTTTATTTTGATTTCTATAACATCCGATTTATTTTTTACTTTTGAAATGTCGACATTCAATTAAGCAAATTTAAAATTTACAGTTTCAATATTTTTTTCCTTTTGTGATTTGTTATTAATGTTTCATAATTTTATTGTTCTCATCCTATTAAAAATTATACCACGAGCTTTCAGCAATAGAAGAAAAAATAAGAGATATGGGAAAAACTTCCCCAAAATTATAAATAACAACGATATGCTTTCAGTATTTTTAAAAATATTGTCAAAAATATAAAAAGTGCCATGTCTGAGATCGATATTTCACGATCCAGAGTAATAACTTAAGCTGAGTGTCTATCAAAAGAAGATATGAAACGAAACGAGAAAAAGGTAAACTATTATTCAATTATTTCTGCTTCCTGATACCTCAGTGAGGAGGCGACCAAAAAGGACAATAATTATTCAGTTCTTTTAGATAGAAAAACAAACTGTTTTTACTCTATTTTTTTTTTATTGAACAAAACAAACAAAATTTCTTCAATTATGATTTTTAATAAATTTCAACCATTATGCAATAAATTGTACAATTACTAAACTATTTTTGCTCTTTTTTTATTTGATTTAACTTTATAGTTAAATGTTTTTTAATCAATCTTCATTATTTATTCAGTATTCCATTGTTTATACCCACAAAGTTCCACCAAAACGGTTTGACCAATATAACCACAAGTCTATAGAAATAGGAAAATGTTGGCAATGCAGAATAAATTAAAAGAGTATTGGAAACCCTTGTTGCATCGAATACTCAACCACTTCTACCGAAGGCAATTGATTTAATTTTAATTAGATTTAAAATATACTGACAGGCATACAACAGTGGGGAATTTTTTAAGTTGGTCATATCAATTAAGTATTACATATTTCGTCCTAGGCTCATAAAAAAAAAATCAAATATTTCGCATTAAACATAAATTATTTTAAAAAATAAATCAGTTAATACCTAATGATCATTTTTATACCTTTTAATTAGTTGTATCTTCGGTTAAATTATGACTGGAATAGTTGGAGATTTTATCTATATAATTACCGTCACTATTTAGAAAGTTATGTTGATTTGTTGGCACTGCATCAATAACTTTGTTTTGTTATTTATTTTAAAGAAAAAATATTTTATTTTTCTGGATAACGATACTTCTTTATTCGCTTGTCTTTTGTAAGCTCTTGAGTGCAATAACATAGTTTTGAACGGTAATCCAAAGAGCTCTAGAGCCAGGAGCATTCGTAAGTGCACTTAACTAAAATCATTAGTGGCAAGCGATTACAGTGGGCCCCTGCACTTTAGATTCCTCAAATCTCTATACTCTGAATTATCATAAAGTTACTATATAAAAATATATTTAAATCTCAAGCTATCTGGAAGATGATTGCAAAATTAATCTGCTGATAAGTATTGAATTTTATGATTTAAGATATCCGAAGTCTGTTTATAATTTAAATATAGGTTTTTAGACTGTATACTTTACATATATATATATATATATATATATATATATATATATATATATATATATATATATATATATATATATATATATATATATATATATATTCATTTATAAATTATATTTTTGTATGAAAATCAAAGTAAGTCGAAATAGCCATCCGAAAATTGAAATCTTATAAAGCAGCGGGAATTAACAATATTCCTTAGTAACTAACTAAAGCTAGCAGTAAATTAGAAATAACTAAAGTACGCCTAGTAACTAGTTTAGTAAGAAAGATCTGAATAAAAGAAAAAAACAAAAAACGACCGTATAATAGAATGAATTTATACTGATTCCAATACACAGTATTGTATCTCTATTTATTATATCTTTATAAGGATTTTTTTAATTTGTACTAACTATTTTATTTTTAATATTCAGTTAGTTATGATTTCCATATATTATGCTTACTTTAAATGTTAATGTTATGTACCTACTGTCTTTGATTTAATTTTTTTATCATATATTTATGAGATTCTCATAATTGTTTCGGTCTTGTTGGTGCAGCACTATAGAAAGCCTACAAAGTGGACCGAAATGTCGGCAGAACATTAAATAGTTTTACACTATTTTTTTAAATTTCATTTTGATCACCTCGCTGATCTAGATTACTACGGTCAACTATTTCATGTATAAATAATTTGTTATAGGATGTATATATATATATATATATATATATATATATATATATATATATATATATATATATATATATGCTTTTTTTTTAAATGCTTTTTTTAATCTTTAATGATAATTTATAATATTTATTTTGAAAGTACAGTAAAAATAAATGATTGTTTACTCCTCTCCAGTTTCGATCACAAATGGATGTGGTCATCACAATAAAATTATCTGTCAGGAATCATGAAACGATGAAAAACATATTTAATTTTACAATCAACTGCAACGTTCAACAAGTACAAATAAATTACGGATATGTACATTAGTATCTTAATTATCACTGGACTTATTACTTATCGGTATTACTTATTACCGAGTTCCGGTTCAAGTCCGGCTGTGGCAGACTACTTCCTTATCAAGAACTGATTCAAAGATCCTTGAGGGATTGTAGTGGTACAGGTATGCAGTGCATTGTGATATAGTATGTTTGAAAAGGTGGAAAGGTTTAGAAGAAAATGAATTGCTTTTTATTTTACCTAATATTACTTCTTCTATTATTAAATTAGTGATTGAGTATTATACAAGAGCAAAAAAATTCATTTTTTAAAAATCTATTTTGTTATTATTTTTTTATGTCAATATTTGTTATCGTTAATCGCGTCAGTGACCTTATTAGTTTGAAAAATAACACAAGTACGGTTAAAAAAGCTAAGACAGAAAGCTATTGGCTAATATAGCAGGACCAATAGAACCAATGGGAGCCCGGCCGGTAGAGATAATCCACTCCATTGGCGCCTCTTATTTACAGCTCCGCCCACTTCATCTCCCGTCTACGTCATTGGTTTAGCGGGATGTGACGTAATATAATAGCTTCTGAAGCCTAAATTCGCTGTCATGTTTCGAACAACAAATTTGATTTATGCTTTTTAAAAAATAAGGACGCTTTTGAATAAATTTCTAGTAACTTTATTTTCAGTAATAAGTTAACTCAGAAACACTATCAAAATGTTAAAAAAAAATTATTATTTGCGCAATAGATATTTTAGCATAGTATCTTATTTTCTGAGGCAATTCAACATTATTACAATGGTTCGATATCACTGCTTTGATTTTAAACCAAGGCAAATATTTTTTACGAGTGGTAGGATGTTATTTTAATTCAACACTCGGTTTTTAAGCCTATACCTTATGTATAAGTGTTTACCATAAACGACTAAGGATGGTATACAGAGACATTACTTTTCTTTATATTTATATATATATATAGTCTCGTTATATTATAATTACCAGTTAAATACTTTTTCCTAAGAGCTTAACAATGACTATTGAATTTAGATATTTTAATAGACACTTTACTGACCGTGTCTAATTCTCTTTCTATCAATAAAAATATCTCTCAATATTTATTGCGTTTACCATAAGCGACTAAGGAATTGGCATATGGCATGCAGACACATTACTTCTCTTCTTGAACGATCCTTCGAAAAGGAAGCCTATAATGAACCTAAATGGTAAAGGCCTCCAGCCAATTTGATTGCACAGACGTACCTTTTTGTTCCCTTAAACAATGGCGGAAAATGCGTTAAAATCGGCGAGGTAAGGCGACTGTTATAATTTACTGCGACCTTCCAGTTTATTAATTAATACACTTGGTGATTTTTTAAATGAAGAAAATTTCCGAAGAAGGCTTAATAAAAAGAACACAAATTGAAACATAGCCGCTGAAAAAAGAGAATATTTTTATTAAGTTGGAAATAGCAATTTAAAAAACTAGTAATTGGAGTAAAACAATTGTTTACTTCCTTGTACGCAGTAAAGGAAAAAAAGTCATTGTTTTATTGCTATTTTTGCAATTACTAATAACAACTAATTATTACAAAAATTGCACTTCCTATCAGTTTAAAACAGGTTGTACTGTAAGGACCGTTTATGCTAAGAAGGTACCTTTAACTGCCAATACGTTGAAGGAGGCTTTATGGAAGAATTACAAAAATTGCACTTCCTATCAGTTTAAAACAGGTTGTACTGTAAGGAGCGTTTATGCTAAGAAGGTACCTTTAACTGCCAATACATTGAAGGAGGCTTTATGGAAGAATTATAAAAATTGCACTTCCTATCAGTTTAAAACAGGTTGTACTGTAAGGGCCGTTTATGCTAAGAAGGTACCTTTAACTGCCAATACGTTGAAGGAGGCTTTATGGAAGAATTATAAAAATTGCACTTCCTATCAGTTTAAACAGTGTAAGGAGCGTTTATGCTAAGAAGGTACCTTTAACTGCCAATACGTTGAAGGAGGCTTTATGGAAGAATTACAAAAATTCCACTTCCTATCAGTTTAAACAGTATAAGGAGCGTTTATGCTAAGAAGGTACTTTTAACTGCCAATACATTGAAGGAGGCTTTATGGAAGAATTACAAAAATTGCACTTCCTATCAGTTTAAACAGTGTAAGGAGCGTTTATGCTAAGAAGGTACCTTTAACTGCCTATACGTTGAAGGAGGCTTTATGGAAGAATTACAAAAATTGCACTTCCTATCAGTTTAAACAGTGTAAGGAGCGTTTATGCTAAGAAGGTACCTTTAACTGCCAATACGTTGAAGGAGGCTTTATGGAAGAATTACAAAAATTCCACTTCCTATCAGTTTAAAACAGGTTGTACTGTAAGGAGCGTTTATGCTAAGAAGGTGCCTTTAACTGCCAATACATTGAAGGAGGCTTTATGGAAGAATTACAAAAATTGCACTTCCTATCAGTTTAAAACAGGTTGTACTGTAAGGAGCGTTTATGCTAAGAAGGTGCCTTTAACTGCCAATACATTGAAGGAGGCTTTATGGAAGAATTACAAAAATTGCACTTCCTATCAGTTTAAACAGTGTAAGGAGTGTTTATGCTAGGAAGATAACTTTGTCTCTCCTTTAACTGCCAATAAATTGAAGGGGGATTTATGTAAGGAAGCTTGAAGAAGTAGCTCTACACATAAAACAGGGAGTACGGGAGATGTAAGGAACCTTTGAGGCAGGACTTTGCATACAAATCTGAATTTCGAATAACAAAGGTGAGGAATCACACTTTATTTTGGTTGAGAGAACTTCGCATCGCCTTTTATGCCTACTGTTTTTGATATATTGAACGCAGCTTTCCGATTAAACAGAACAGACCAGATGGAGAAAGCAATATACAGAATCGCAACTCCACGTTTTGAATTTCCAGATAATGCCACTAGAAAAAAACTATAAAAAAAGAAAAGGGGTGTGAAAGAAAGTGAGGGAATGAGAAGTGTTTGGTGAACAGGGCTTGCCACCTTGCCAACTTTATAACGGCTATAAAGGCGATCCCATTTCTTGATTTTATCTTCACTACCATAATATAAATGCTCGTTACTCTTTCAATAGAAATTTTATTGCTAATAAAAGAGGGTAGAGGATAACCTCATAATTGTAAATGGAATGGAAGGGGTGGTCATAATTAGTTATGGATTCATAACTGTGAGGGTTTTACAAACGATTAGTTTTACAAAGTATTTGTACCTATCTAACATAGAGTAATTATATGTACTGTATGTACAGCAACCCAATGCATTTGGGCAGCTTTGATTGGAAATAAAGCTTTTCTCTCTCTGCCTGTAAGGTTGGGAGTACATAGAGAAGTATTTTTTCAGATCACAAGGAGCAAAAACTGAACAATATTATGGGTTGTGTTAACTATTATTATTTAAATGGTCATTAAATTCGTAAATAATATTAAAATAATCCTATATTTTCTGCTTACAAAATAAAGTTTTGCTTAAGATATTTTGAAAGCATTAACAAAATTCTGCAAAAAGACTGCAGGTATCCACTATTTATTCAATTTATACAAAATCGACAATTCAAAAGCTCGTAAGTGTTTTTGAAAGAATTATTCAGTAGAAAAAACAAAACTCCAAGTTCTCTGAAGAATTTTTAATATAAACTTACAGATTATTACAACTGGTCGTAGACAGATGATAACTGATTAAGCTTATAACGTAAAAATGACGCAATCCCTTCGATCCGTAACCTTTTGGTTTTTTAAAGAGATGCAAAACATTTATTTTAATACAAATGAGACTTACGAGGTTTTATAGGTAAACAGTCGAAATATTATTATGGTGAAAGCCTAGGCCTACTGCCAGCTCACATCAGCAGAGTTAATGACAATACTCATCATACTAAAAATTAACTTGCATTGTGCAGCGACAGTAAATTTTTCACATGGTGAAATCGCTGGAAAATTCATGAGTGAAAAGCTCCGCCATTATCCAGTGCCTGATTCAACCCCTCCTGCTTTCTCATTGTTTCTCGCTCGCTCTCTTTCTCGCCCACCCCTTATATCCTTTTGTGCCGTTGTCCTTTTTTTTGTCTTTTTGTGCCTTTTTTTCCTCCAGTCTGCTTTCAGGGATTATTTTCCGGCTCCTGCTCCATTTACGGGCGCTCAGCAGGTCTCAGATTACGTCCAGTTCGTTACTACTTATCACGTTTGTTATTTGTCAGTTAACATTGTTTGAAGAAAATTTTCTCTAATTAAATCTCGTATAACAAACGATTTTACTCTGCAATATGTTTTAATTTAATACATCAAAGGACTGAGTACTTTCAGTTTTTGCAATTTACCTTTAGACCATTCCAGGGTAAAAAAATATTTTTTATTATGTTAAACATCTTAATTATAAGAAATTATTGAATGCCTTGTGGTTCTAAATAAGATATGAGATAAATGTTTATTTGCACCTATTTTACTTCCTACATTAAATACCTTTAAAAATTACTTAATTTCTAGATCTATTTGATTGATAGTGTAATGTTTTGTAAATTTCGGGTGACACTATCTAACCTAAACTAGACCTAGCAAGTTAGACTGCCTTCTGCATTATTCACAATGATAAATTAGATCAGAAAAATATTGTTGTTAAAATTAGAAAATAATCAATAACCAATCTGGAAACTCAATAATCATCACAAACGACTGAATAATACAAAATTTACCATGCTTGAATGAATGAGTAATAATGTTTATTCTGGAGCAAATAGGCCTCTCAGGTTGAATATAATTTCATAGACTGCAGATACATTCGTATAACTGTATTTGGGTCATTCTCATGAGACTTGTCTATCAATGTATCTCAAATTTTTATGGAGTTGACTTCAATTTTTTTGTATAATATTGTTGAGTGCATCTTTCATTAGTGAATAGTGAATGACCAAAATATATTAAAGTAAATTGTAGTTAAAATGGATAGGAGGTTAAAATCATGGTGGTAGCATACTTGAGCACTCGTTTTCACCATACCTTGGAGACATAAGTTCTTGATGACCTCCTAAACATTGGAAATGTTCAAAAATTTGAATACCATCCTTTTTTTTTTTAATAGCTTTTGCTTTGTAAGTGCTACTTTCGCTTCGAGCTAGAATTTTTTTTCATTAATGTATGCCAATGCGGACAGTAACAGAATTTTGGAACTATTTCAGAATTTTGAATTTTAAAATTGAAATTTACTTTAAATGTAAATGTATTGGCTAATGATAAGGTGTACTCACCGATAATATATTCGATAATTGGAGCTAAATCCTCACTAATTAGAGGCATGTAAAAACAACGTCGAAGTCAAAAGACACAAATTTGACCAGTCTTTTGAGAATGATCCAGTTACAAATGAAGGCTTGTCTGTGGTGGGTCAAGAATAAATAAATATTGTTTACATTAGTAAATGAGGTAAATTGATAGTCAGGAGAAGACCAAAATTTTTAGATTTAAAATAAAATGGATTGCAATTTTTAAAATGGGGTAGCTGGAATAATGGAGGATTGATGTATAGGATGAAAATCGGTAGGCTCTATTAAAACAGTGAAAAGGGGCAGATGAAGAGAAGATGAAGATAATGGGGAAGTTTTATTTTCGGATTTAGCATCTGAAGTTAAAAGCATTGCAGCCGAAAATCAGAATAAAGCTACCTTATCTTATGTCATCAGGAATATATGTACATGGGTCTCTAGGGAATCCAAAGAGCAATCCAACTGAAAAATTGATATCAAGCTCATCAGGTAGGTCATCATAAATAGACAACCGTAATCAAACTGAAGGAAATGCAATAAACTTAGAAGCATTTAGTGACAAGAAATAATGACATAGTTGGAAGTGATTAGGATTAGCAATTGATAACCGTTGGGATTGAATGGTGATTATTTTAAGACAGAAATTTAAATTACTAATTGGAAGAGGTTATGGCGTTGAGAAGAGAGGATATTATGATTAGCTTAATTATATTGTTTTGAAAAGTAGGATCGTGATTTTATAGTAATCTGAGGATTTGAGGTCTAGCGTAAATTTTAGCAAGGCAGATTGTGCGGAATTATTTTATATTATTATAAGCAGATAATTCGCGGGATCCTTGCTGGCCGATTCGTGTAATAAAAAAAAAAAAGAAAAAGATAATAATATGCTAAGAAATAAAATATCAAGTATTATAAAATGAAATATGTACCAGACCTCATGGAAAAAATCAATAGAGCCTTCTTAAAATATGGTATAGCTGGGTATATACGATAACAATAAATTTTATTCGAATTTAATTACATGAAGGAAAAGAAAGAAATGCTAGATATACTTGATGTAATTTATAAAATAAAATGTGAAAACTGCGAAAAATCGTATATTGGAGAGACAATTTCACAACATACATGGGTGATTCGCCCAAAACTGGTAATTTTGAATGTTGGAATTTCATTAAATAAAATGCCACTGATTCGGTGGTTTTTATAACTAAAATCATTTCATAGTATGCTCACTAACACATTTCATGCTTAGCCACCAAATTTCATCCATAGAAGCTTTTTGTTTTTTCGTTATTAATTAAACAATAAATACATGATACAAAGGAATATCGACATTTTCTTTTTTTTTTCGACATTTTTCAACAACAATAGTTTTATTTCTTCAAAATCCAAGAAAATTATAGTTACAATTGGAAAAATCCAAAACCGGTAGCGAAAAACGAAGTTTTTCACAAATTTTATAATAAAATACATAATATGCAATAGCTAGTCTCAGCATAATTGTTTCAAAAGATAAAAAATATAGTTTTATTACGTCATTTGCCTTACATATAAAAATTTGCAAACAACCTGTATCAGAGTATCATGGTATCTCATTATTATTTTAACTGCCGGCAAAGGAATGAGACACTAAGGAATTAGAGTCTCTGCTTCAAAAGGTGATGACCGAGTTATATTTTACTTGGAAAAAAAAGGTTTTGAAATAGATTAGAAGACCATCCGTTAGAAAAAGATAAAATAATAAGATATATGGAACATACAGGATGTTGTTTAGCTACAGAGGAATGAAGAGAATCAACGAACACAACACAAGTTACCTACCTTACTATGGCTCTAAGATTACTGATTGTTAGTCAAAACAACAAAGATAGTGGGAATACTTTAGGCAGGAACTGCCACTTTTGCCAGGCTAAGATCAATAATGAACTTACAAAGGCAAGTCTCTGGCGGGAAATTCTTACTTTGGCGAAGGAATGAGAATCGGAATGTTGGACTGGGGTTAAATGAGCCGTGGATAACAAGCGTATTGCATTAGAGGATTTTTCTTTTTCTTAAAATGCTTGAAAATTGATAAAAATATCATTCTGCAGAATCTAGCCCATACGTGCCATTATCCTTACACAGCCTGTTGAAAGTAAAAACTCGCGATTTCGGACAGGCCCAAGTAAAGAAAATCGGATGGTTTATGATCAATTAAGTATTTGATATTCAACGATTTGGAGATCTAAAAATTAATAAAGTAGTAGTCTATGGCATATATTATGTTACAAAAATTGATCCGGCCAAAAATGTTGATGTGGGCCACACCAGAGATCCTGGAGGCAAAGTGCCCATTTTCTGTAAAATCAACCACATATTTAAGGTAATTGTAAAAATGATTAAAATATGAACTTAACACAACATAGTATTGTAACCAAACACAAATTTAATTTTAATAATTCATAAGTCTTAAATAAGAAAAAAAAATCTGAAAACAGATATCACTAAAAACAGCAACATCGTACATGGTGTTATTTTAAGTTTTCTTTTAACTATTAATGTGTTATTTTTGCATGATCTAAGCTACTCTTAATAAGACACTTGACATATCCTCTCACAAATCAACTGATTCACAATGACCTTAAAAGCCTTATGTTATTAATCTAGTCCAAAAAAATATTAATAAAGTTTTTCAACGGTGAACTTTAATATCAACCGAATCCTTGAGCATATAACCTCGTATTGGATTCAATCCTAATGATCCTCCGAAGGATTCTGTTCAAGCTGTCTCGGAATGGCTATCTACTCCTCTACTTTTCTACTCCTAGTATTGGTCCCATCCAACCATTACGTTATTTTCATATATTATGTTGCGAACATTTGAAAATTTCAATAAAATGGGAGTTGAATGGTATTTTTTAGCTCGGAACCAGGATCTTGACTACTCGAATAATTGTTAATTATAAGTAATTAAAGAAGAAGTTGGTATTTGGAAATTTTTCAGGACCCAGGGAAGATACGTTATATACCGGACTAACTCGATTGGGCCTGTAAAAGAGACATCACTTCCAATTAGCCCTCATTGCCGACTATCGGCCCAACTTATAATCGAAGATGGCCTAAGATATCGACTTGTTGCCGGGGTAGATTACAAGGCCTGCAACTTCGACGACAGTTAACTCCTGGCCATTGTAGTCTTAGTAGCGCATGTAGGCCCTAACTAACGGCATCTAACACAGCCAATTACCTCCTCCCCTCTCAAACATGCCAACTACCAGTTTTCAGTTACTTTAATAATTTAGTTATAATAATTAACTTCTGGCTGTAAAATAGATTATCAGAAGGGTCTTTCCTTTTTTTGATTCGATTAGAGGACCAGTTTGCTCGAAGAGTCCTCTCAAAGGAGATTTTTTTTTCCTGTGCCTCATCATTACTGATTAGGTATAAATACTCCGACGATCCTCATCTGAAATCCTTTATTTTAAATTGAATCATTAACTTCAGATTTCCGAAAAAAAGGTGTAAAAGAGACTACTTGAATATATATCCATATATATAGTGCTTCGTCTACAAACCTAATCTTCAAGTGTTTTAATTAAAACGGAAGGTGGTTTTCCGAATGGAGACGTGCAAGAAATATCGATTTTCCAAAGGAGAAGTTTTATAAAAGGGTTGGCTGAGATCTTGTATTTCAAAGATGAATGGAAGAATTAAAGTGGGGAGGTGAAGTATATAGAAACGTTTTTTGGTTATTAATGATTGGTATAGGAAGGAATTGTCGAAAATTAGGATTAAACCACCCTTGCCTGGAATCCGAGAAAGAAAGTGGGTTAAAGTGATCTGAAACAACAACAAAATTCTTGAATAGACAACCAAATCGATTTTAGATTAATTACTGTCTGACTAAACTATTAGTTGTCTCAGAGTGTCCGACTATCTCAGTTTCTTGCCAAAGGTATAAAAAAAAAAAATAAAAAGTTTCTTGGTAGGTCCGGATCTGAATCCAAGTCTTTCGCTACCTTATACTCCCATTTTCATGATAGGTTTGACAAAATAACGATTAAAATGCAAAGCCAGTTGATTATTCCGGCCTAGAATGGAAGAATTTTTGCATACTTTATAGCCTTATCCACGGTATTCTTATCTCGTATCGCCCTAATTGCATATCCTGTCGTCTAATTTTATATAGATAATCTGAGAGGAGCCAGCAACTCCTTGGGCTAAAAGGGAAACCACAGAGGAAATATGGAATAAGGGATCCTTTACCTGTTGCCATGCGAAGCGGGGTTCCTTTAATATCTGCTGTAGATTGAAAGGGCTAGCCTGTTTCCTGGCAATAAATATTGGCAAAGATGTGCATTGGTTTCCATCTCCACTGCTCTGTTTGTATTTGATACATATTATCGATAGAGCTCTTTCAATGGAATAAATAAAATAAATTTGTTAGCCACATAAGGATAATGAAAACAACATTAGTTTGTGTTCTCCGATCATTAGTATTATATACTTAAAACATTTTAAGTTTTATAATCTATATTATATCAATTTAAAATACCATTATCGGAGTTTTGAGTTTTAAATTAATTAATATGTGTGTTTGTGTGTGTGTATGTGATAAACCTATGATCTGACTATTTCTGTGTTTCTAAAAAAAAAAAGTTGGGTTTAGAATGACTTAAAAAAAAAATTAATAACTATATCTCTTCATAATCAATTTACAACACATTTACAACCTTCTCACTGTGGTTAAAATACCGTATAGAAGATTATAGTAGAAGAAAAACCTGCAATGGAAGATGAAGGGTATAATACCGTAATACGGTAGTACTTTCAATGCTTCCATGATTTTTAATTTTTTACTTTCCCTTACCAAAATATGCAGTATATAGTAAGGGGAAGTATTGCGATTGTGAAAATTTTCGTATTCGAGTTTTCGAGGGAAATACACGTTTTAAGGCCCCCTGAGTCCAAATGACCAAGTCTCGCAAAATGGTCTGTGTGTCTGTGTGTGTGGGTGTGTGTATGCATAACTTCAAAACCGTGCAATTTATGGTAAATTATCTATAGACTTGTATGAAAGGTAATTAAATCGTCTAAAAAACAAAAAAAGACCAATCATCAAAATCGGACCAATAATAGTAAAGATACAGCGCATCGGACTAACCGAAAATGGTAATCATATCATGGATATTACAATTGTTTACAATTTTCTCGAAAACGGCTCTAACGATTTTGATGAATCTTGCCAAATGTCTTCTCCTTACAGTCCTTTAACTTTTCATTTATATAGTACATCACCGAGGAAATGCAGCGAAAAAAGTTATGATCAAAAGAATATTTTATTTGCGCAGAGCTTAAAAAGTATGCATTTTATGGTAAATTATATGACTATATAGAAATTATAATATAGAATTTTATGAAAGGTAATTAAATCATCTAAAAAACCAAAAAAAGAATCATCAAAATCGAACCAGTTTTAGCAAAGATAAAGCGTATTTTATGAGGAGCACAAGACCCTAGGTGGTTAACCGAGCGCATCTGAAAGAAGACGGATGCGACCGAACCTTCTCCCACGAATCTGTTATAAACAATATACTCTATACTAAAGTAATTTAAGAATACAAAAGTAAAAATTAACTTAATAATTTCTACTTTCATATTATTTAATGGAAAGAAAATATTTCCGTGAAAACTAAACCGAAACTTTTAAAATATATTTGCAACTTGACGAAGTTAAAATATATAGGTAGTGTTGTACTAAAATTGTTTAAAAAACTGTTTTATTGTACTGAAGTGGGAGAAAATGTGAAGAAGTGAATGCTGCTGAGTTTATTTCAAGCATTATTTATGTGAACTTTTTAAAATTATATTAAAAAGATAATTATTATAGGACGGTAAGGGAAAGTTGTTTGATGCGCGCACCGCACCAGATTTTTTTTTCTAGGAAGGTTTCATATGCATAACCTAGTAGATTAAGTTTTTCCTTTTGTTTTTCTCTATGCTGTTAAAATCCAATGCAATCACGGACGAACATTAGAATCGTTAGTTCTTTCCGAATCGATTTTCCTGATTATTCATCTTTTTTTTATACCATCTATAATTTACATACCATAATCGACAATTTTTTAGATTAATCTAAACTTTTATGGTCTGTTTTTAATATTGTATCATTAATTGAGACCTTGTGACCCATTCATTACTCCCTGCCTTAATGTAACGATCAAATAATCCTCCTTAGACCGCGCACCCAACTTTTGGAACTCCCTTCCGATCTCGAACTCCAACTCAACTCCTTATTTTCTTCTCTCCTCTTCTCAGTTTCCAATCCCGTCTCTTGCTTCACCTGTTCGAATCCCAGGCGAAGGAAGGAATTCTTAAGATAAAATCTAAAATCTAAAAAGCAAGTACCAATTGCCTGCTATATTTTCTCCGTTTTGTCCTATGCTTCTGTTAATTATTTATTTAACTATAAATAAATATATATATATATATATATATATATATATATATATATGTATATATATATATATATGTATATATATGTATATATATAACATAATCTTCCAACATTCGAAAAATTTGAGTTGATAAGATTTAAAAAAAAAGTTTACATTTATTTCTCACCCGTTACACATTATAAATACTGTATATGAGATGAGTGCCTATATACCTTTTTTTTTTTTACTTTATAAACATATTCACATATGCCATAAAACATTCTCTTTAAATAATTCTTTGCGGCAAATTACCCTAAAAAATATATCCTTCCCCACATCCCTAGGCCGCCATCCCCGTTGGCTGCCATCACTCTTGACCGCGCTGTTTAGCAGACCAGGCGCCGTGTCTCTATCTTGTGATATATGTCTGGTTTCCTGCTGGGCCTACAGGACCTACCTCTTACTGGGCCATCCTATTCGAGTCCGGGGGTCCTGATCTTTAGGGTTCAGGATTATACTAAAAAATGAACAAGGGGTCATGTGTTGGGGATGGAAAAACTAGAAGATCGAAGCTGGCAGGTCCAAAGTGACCAAACTATAATATTACTTATATATTATATAATTATAATTATATACTTATACTTAGGTACTTAAATACATTCAATGCATTTTAAAATTAAACATAATATACATTTTATATACCGCAAGATTCTGCAAAAATCTTTTTTTCCAAAAACATACATAATCACCCAAGAGAATCTATTCGTGAAAAAATTGAATGAAGCATATATGTAGTAAGATATGTATATAAAGTACTTTAAGCCTAAGTATAAAAAGACTATCAGATAATTGGAAGTGCTAAAACAAAATGGTCTTTCAAAGGCTCCTCTACCCTTAGGCTACCTAGGATTTTCGAAACGTTCGTGAGAAAATCTCTTTGAGCGATTTCTAGGTCCATTGTTTAAGAAACTCCGTAAGCCAGTCCCCTTCCTTTTTTTTTTTTTAATAATAATTATAATAATTACATGTTTTTTTTTGTGTGTTTTTTTTTTATATTAGCACGAACACGAAATCCCGACACACTACAAATACGAACTGTATGAAGTATGGCTGACAATAATATTTTAAATGAGATCAATTTTTTAGAAAAAAATATAAACTCTTCTTTTTATTAAAGGTATTTGGGTATTGAAAATAGCAATTGATAGTTATAATTCTGTCGAACAGCCAAATTAAAATCTGAATTATGCCTTAACACCTAATTTATATTTTTCATAAACGGGAAATTAAATTGTTTTTCTTTTTGAACTCTAGAGAGAAGAAATGGAACAAATGGAAAGAAAATTAAATAGATTGTATTATGTTTTTTTTTAAGTTTCAGAACTGCTATGATAAGCTAAAAGGCCCTAAATCCAAATAATTGTTGTCAAAATATCTTTGTAATGTACCCTAATTGCTCTAAAAACTACACCTTCTTATAATACTATAAAGTCCTATATGTAACGGTCAGATCCTAATTATTGGTTTTAGGGCTTTCTAATGTTATAAAAAGGTTTAGTTCTTAGAGAAATTCGGGTACAATACAAAAATTTATTTAAAAAAAAATGATTGGGAGTTAGGGACTTTTAGGTTATGACGGCAGAGTTATGAACAAACATTGTTTTAAATAAACAAATATCCTACCAAAGAACAATTATATAATTATTTTGAACCATGTGTGCGTTGGCAATTTACTCGACTATGATAAAAATATAGTAGGCACCACTGGGGTATATAAGTTGACTTCTACATCGCGTGTAAATTGCGTGTGAAACAAAAGTGGTAGTAAGAAATTACGATTCCATACAAGATTCCTATAATGCTCAACGTTAACCATTTTTTTTTATATCCTTCCTATTAAAAGAGTAATTTTCTCAAAAGATAGAATTTTTGGTTTTAACTCTAATCACCGATATTACAGAATTATGCAATCCTTTATAGCTCCAATTAAATATGACATATCAATTGGACATTTTTACATTACTACACTAAAAAAAATCTGGTGCGGTGCGCGCATCACACAACTTTCCCTTACCGCTCTATAATAATTATCTTTTTAATATAATTCTAAAGGGTTCACATAAACAATACTTGAAATAAACTCAGCAGCATTCAATTCTTCTCCCACTTAAGTACAATAAAATAGTATTTAAAACAATTTTAGTACAATTCTGTACACTATCTATATATTTTAACTTTGTCAAGTTGCAAATATATTTTAAAAGTTGCTGGTTAAGTTTCTATGGAAACATTTTCTTTCCATTAAATAATGTGAAAGTAGAAATTATTAAGTTAATTTCCGTTTTTGTATTCTTAAATTACTTTATTACAGAGTGTATTGTTTACAACAGATTGGCGGATTGGTGGGAGGAGATTCAGTGGCATCTATCTCCTTTCGGATGCGCTCGGTTATCCATCTATTTTATGCTCCTCATAAAATACACTGTATCGTTGCTAATACTTCTCCGATTTTGATGATTTTTTTTTTTTTTAGATAATTCAATAACCTTTCATATAATTCTGTACATAATTTACTATAAATTGCATACTTTTTAAGCCATGCGAAAATAAAATATTCTTTTCATCATAACTCTTTTCCCTGCAATTCCTCGGTGATTTACTTCATAAATGAAAAGTTAAAGACCTTTATGGAGAATAATTTAGGCAAGTTTCATCAAAATCGTTAGAGCCGTTTTCGAGAAAATTGTTAAAATGTGTAATATCCATAATATAATATGGATTTCCGGTTAGTCCGATGCGCTGTATCTTTGCTATTATTGGTCCGATTTTGATGATTCTTTTATTCTTTTTTAGATGATTTAATTTCCTTTCATAAAAGTCTACAGATAAATTACCGTAAAATGCATACTTTTTAAGCTATGCGCAAATAAATTATTCTTTTCAACATAACTCTTTTCCCTTCAATTCCTCGGTGATTTACTACATAAATGAAAAGTTAAGACCTTTATGAAGAATAATTTAGGCAAGTTTCATCAAAATCGTTAGAGCCGTTTTCGAGAAAATTGTAAAAATGTGTTATATCCATAATATAATAGCTATTTCCGATTTGTCCGATGCGCTGTATCTTTGCTAATACTGGTCCGATTTTGATGATTCTTTTATTGTTTTTTAGATAATTTAATTGTCTTTCATACAAGTGTATAGATAAATTACCGTAAAATGCATACTTTTTAAGCTATGCGCAAATAAATTATTCTTTTCATCATAACTCTTTTCCCTGCAATTCCTCGGTGATTTACTTCATAAATGAAAAGTTAAAGACCTTTATGGAGAATAATTTAGGCAAGTTTCATCAAAATCGTTAGAGCCGTTTTCGAGAAAATTGTAAAAATGTGTTATATCCATAATATAATAGCTATTTCCGATTTGTCCGATGCGCTGTATCTTTGCTAATACTGGTCCGATTTTGATGATTCTTTTATTGTTTTTTAGATATTTTAATTGTCTTTCATACAAGTGTATAGATAAATTACCGTAAAATGCATACTTTTTAAGCTATGCGCAAATAAATTATTCTTTTCATCATAACTCTTTTCCCTGCAATTCCTCGGTGATTTACTACATAAATGAAAAGTTAAGACCTTTATGAAGAATAATTTAGGCAAGTTTCATCAAAATCGTTAGAGCCGTTTTCGAGGAAATTGTAAAAAAGTGTTATATCCATAATATAATATGGATTTCCGGTTAGTCCGATGCGCTGTATCTTTGCTATTATTGGTCCGATTTTGATGATTCTTTTATTCTTTTTTAGATGATTTAATTTCCTTTCATAAAAGTCTACAGATAAATTACCGTAAAATGCATACTTTTTAAGCTATGCGCAAATAAATTATTCTTTTCAACATAACTCTTTTCCCTTCAATTCCTCGGTGATTTACTACATAAATGAAAAGTTAAGACCTTTATGAAGAATAATTTAGGCAAGTTTCATCAAAATCGTTAGAGCCGTTTTCGAGAAAATTGTAAAAATGTGTTATATCCATAATATAATAGCTATTTCCGATTTGTCCGATGCGCTGTATCTTTGCTAATACTGGTCCGATTTTGATGATTCTTTTATTGTTTTTTAGATAATTTAATTGTCTTTCATACAAGTGTATAGATAAATTACCGTAAAATGCATACTTTTTAAGCTATGCGCAAATAAATTATTCTTTTCATCATAACTCTTTTCCCTGCAATTCCTCGGTGATTTACTTCATAAATGAAAAGTTAAAGACCTTTATGGAGAATAATTTAGGCAAGTTTCATCAAAATCGTTAGAGCCGTTTTCGAGAAAATTGTAAAAATGTGTTATATCCATAATATAATAGCTATTTCCGATTTGTCCGATGCGCTGTATCTTTGCTAATACTGGTCCGATTTTGATGATTCTTTTATTGTTTTTTAGATATTTTAATTGTCTTTCATACAAGTGTATAGATAAATTACCGTAAAATGCATACTTTTTAAGCTATGCGCAAATAAATTATTCTTTTCATCATAACTCTTTTCCCTGCAATTCCTCGGTGATTTACTACATAAATGAAAAGTTAAGACCTTTATGAAGAATAATTTAGGCAAGTTTCATCAAAATCGTTAGAGCCGTTTTCGAGGAAATTGTAAAAAAGTGTTATATCCATAATATAATATGGATTTCCGGTTAGTCCGATGCGCTGTATCTTTGCTATTATTGGTCCGATTTTGATGATTCTTTTATTCTTTTTTAGATGATTTAATTTCCTTTCATAAAAGTCTACAGATAAATTACCGTAAAATGCATACTTTTTAAGCTATGCGCAAATAAATTATTCTTTTCAACATAACTCTTTTCCCTTCAATTCCTCGGTGATTTACTACATAAATGAAAAGTTAAGACCTTTATGAAGAATAATTTAGGCAAGTTTCATCAAAATCGTTAGAGCCGTTTTCGAGAAAATTGTAAAAATGTGTTATATCCATAATATAATAGCTATTTCCGATTTGTCCGATGCGCTGTATCTTTGCTAATACTGGTCCGATTTTGATGATTCTTTTATTGTTTTTTAGATAATTTAATTGTCTTTCATACAAGTGTATAGATAAATTACCGTAAAATGCATACTTTTTAAGCTATGCGCAAATAAATTATTCTTTTCATCATAACTCTTTTCCCTGCAATTCCTCGGTGATTTACTTCATAAATGAAAAGTTAAAGACCTTTATGGAGAATAATTTAGGCAAGTTTCATCAAAATCGTTAGAGCCGTTTTCGAGAAAATTGTAAAAATGTGTTATATCCATAATATAATAGCTATTTCCGATTTGTCCGATGCGCTGTATCTTTGCTAATACTGGTCCGATTTTGATGATTCTTTTATTGTTTTTTAGATATTTTAATTGTCTTTCATACAAGTGTATAGATAAATTACCGTAAAATGCATACTTTTTAAGCTATGCGCAAATAAATTATTCTTTTCATCATAACTCTTTTCCCTGCAATTCCTCGGTGATTTACTACATAAATGAAAAGTTAAGACCTTTATGAAGAATAATTTAGGCAAGTTTCATCAAAATCGTTAGAGCCGTTTTCGAGGAAATTGTAAAAAAGTGTTATATCCATAATATAATAGCTATTTCCGGTTTGTCCGATGCGCTGTATCTTTGCTAATACTGGTCCGATTTTGATGATTCTTTTATTATTTTTTAGATAATTTAATTTCCTTTCATAAAAGTCTACAGATAAATTACCGTAAAATGCATACTTTTTAAGCTATGCGCAAATAAAATATTCTTTTCAACATAACTCTTTTCCCTTCAATTCCTCGGTGATTTACTACATAAATGAAAAGTTAAGACCTTTATGAAGAATAATTTAGGCAAGTTTCATCAAAATCGTTAGAGCCGTTTTCGAGAAAATTGTAAAAATGTGTTATATCCATAATATAATAGCTATTTCCGATTTGTCCGATGCGCTGTATCTTTGCTAATACTGGTCCGATTTTGATGATTCTTTTATTGTTTTTTAGATATTTTAATTGTCTTTCATACAAGTGTATAGATAAATTACCGTAAAATGCATACTTTTTAAGCTATGCGCAAATAAATTATTCTTTTCATCATAACTCTTTTCCCTGCAATTCCTCGGTGATTTACTACATAAATGAAAAGTTAAGACCTTTATGAAGAATAATTTAGGCAAGTTTCATCAAAATCGTTAGAGCCGTTTTCGAGGAAATTGTAAAAAAGTGTTATATCCATAATATAATATGGATTTCCGGTTAGTCCGATGCGCTGTATCTTTGCTATTATTGGTCCGATTTTGATGATTCTTTTATTCTTTTTTAGATGATTTAATTTCCTTTCATAAAAGTCTACAGATAAATTACCGTAAAATGCATACTTTTTAAGCTATGCGCAAATAAATTATTCTTTTCAACATAACTCTTTTCCCTTCAATTCCTCGGTGATTTACTACATAAATGAAAAGTTAAGACCTTTATGGAGAATAATTTAGGCAAGTTTCATCAAAATCGTTAGAGCCGTTTTCGAGAAAATTGTAAAAATGTGTTATATCCATAATATAATAGCTATTTCCGATTTGTCCGATGCGCTGTATCTTTGCTAATACTGGTCCGATTTTGATGATTCTTTTATTGTTTTTTAGATATTTTAATTGTCTTTCATACAAGTGTATAGATAAATTACCGTAAAATGCATACTTTTTAAGCTATGCGCAAATAAATTATTCTTTTCATCATAACTCTTTTCCCTGCAATTCCTCGGTGATTTACTACATAAATGAAAAGTTAAGACCTTTATGAAGAATAATTTAGGCAAGTTTCATCAAAATCGTTAGAGCCGTTTTCGAGAAAATTGTAAAAATGTGTTATATCCATAATATAATAGCTATTTCCGATTTGTCCGATGCGCTGTATCTTTGCTAATACTGGTCCGATTTTGATGATTCTTTTATTGTTTTTTAGATAATTTAATTGTCTTTCATACAAGTGTATAGATAAATTACCGTAAAATGCATACTTTTTAAGCTATGCGCAAATAAATTATTCTTTTCATCATAACTCTTTTCCCTGCAATTCCTCGGTGATTTACTTCATAAATGAAAAGTTAAAGACCTTTATGGAGAATAATTTAGGCAAGTTTCATCAAAATCGTTAGAGCCGTTTTCGAGAAAATTGTAAAAATGTGTTATATCCATAATATAATAGCTATTTCCGATTTGTCCGATGCGCTGTATCTTTGCTAATACTGGTCCGATTTTGATGATTCTTTTATTGTTTTTTAGATATTTTAATTGTCTTTCATACAAGTGTATAGATAAATTACCGTAAAATGCATACTTTTTAAGCTATGCGCAAATAAATTATTCTTTTCATCATAACTCTTTTCCCTGCAATTCCTCGGTGATTTACTACATAAATGAAAAGTTAAGACCTTTATGAAGAATAATTTAGGCAAGTTTCATCAAAATCGTTAGAGCCGTTTTCGAGGAAATTGTAAAAAAGTGTTATATCCATAATATAATAGCTATTTCCGGTTTGTCCGATGCGCTGTATCTTTGCTAATACTGGTCCGATTTTGATGATTCTTTTATTATTTTTTAGATAATTTAATTATCTTTCATACAAGCGCATAGATAAATTACCGTAAAATGCATACTTTTTAAGCTATGCGCAAATAAAACATTCTTTTCATCATAACTCTTTTTTGGGATTTCCGGTTAGTCCGATGCGCAGTATCTTTGCTAATACTGGTCCGATTTTGATGATTCTTTTATTGTTTTTTAGATAATTTAATTATCTTTCATACAAGCGCATAGATAAATTACCGTAAAATGCATACTTTTTAAGCTATGCGCAAATAATACATTCTTTTCATCATAACTCTTTTCCCTGCAATTCCTCTGTGATTTACTACATAAATGAAAAGTTAAAGGTCTTTATGAAGAATAATTTAGGCAAGTTTAATCAAAATCGTTAGAGCGGTTTTCGAGAAAATTGTAAAAATGTGTAAAATCGATTATATAAAGTGGCACTTCCGGTTAGTCGATTTTGACGAAAAATTTTGCTGTAAGATCACATGCATGTGCTAACCTTAAATATGTAATTTCAGTATCGTACAGCTTTCTGTTTTTGAGCTAGAGTGATCACATACACACAGACACACAGACACACAGACACACGGATACACAGACACACAGACCATTTTGCGAGACTTGGTCATTTGGACTCAGGAGACCTTAAAACATCTATTTCCGTTGAAAACTCGAATTCGAAAATTTTCACGATCGCAATACTTCCCCTTACTATATACTTCGTATATAGGTAAGGGAAAGTAAAAAAGAGATTGATCAACCTGTCTTGAAAGATGCTAAGCATGCCAAATCGCAATTTCTCACAGTACTATTTTTTTCATTAACAAATTTATTGCAAAAATATAATAATAAGAAGTTTAGTCTGGTTAATATGAAGTGATAATGGCTTGTGAGGAAACTACCATTTGGTAGTGCTTCAATAACAGTTTTAAAAGGGCTTTCTTCTTTTAGGCACTTAAGAGGATATTCGAGAATTGAAGATGAAACAAGATTAGAAACTTATGGGTTTGAGTTGGTATAGAGTTTATAATGGAACGAAAGTTGTTTAATCTGGATCAAATCTATCTATATTAACTACCTCAATTTCAGTCTTCAATCACGGACTGAATAATAAAATAAAAGTAACCGTATGTATATAAATAAAACACTATGATTACGATGAAGAGGTATAACTAATTTTTATAATTAAAGTGATTACACAGCATTTTTATAGTTAGTTAATATAGATTAATTATCGATTGATGTCGATTAATGATTGGTTCCAGAATAAAAATACTCCAGCGAATCATCATCAGCTTTATCGACCCGAAAGTTTCCCTTTCAACGCTAGTCGTGTTTTTAGACGTGTCCCCGTGACTGAGATAAATGATGTGATAAATGAAAAACCCAGTTCGCGAAGCTGTTTTTCCGATTTATGACATGGAAAATGATATCGAATCAAGGTCGGGATACATCGACCGTAATGAAAAGCCATAAAAACCTGGATGTTTGCCAATATTTTCTCTTCCGTAAGGTATGATCTGTTGTGAAAGCAAGTGGAAATTCTGTGAATAACTTAGGAGTATGTTGTTCGGGCTAAATACACTTTAGACAAAGATATTAACTAATTTCTGCCGTTAATGGGTTTAAAGTATATGGGGCATACTGTGAATTTTAAAAGTAATTAATCCAGTGAATGGATATAATTAATCTAATTGAATAATATTGAAATAAAGGCTTTGAATTTTCCGATTTCTTGTTCATCTTCCTGTTCTAGTAACTCTATTTCGGAAGTACCCTTCCACTTCAACAGTTGCCGGACAGTTTGTCGATGTCAGGACCGTTAATGAAGTTAGTAAAGTCGTTTCTGAACTTGTTGTATAAGTCGTTCTCAGTAAATGGTTCAGTTCTCTCCATTAAAAACTACAGTTATAATCAATTTAGACCTTTTTCTTTCAGATAAAGTATTTTTTATATAGTTTTGCTGGGTTGAGTTCAAAGTAAAAGGAATTTTTTAAAAACAAATTTGTAAGGATTTTAGATTTCATTAGATGAAAAGAGGTTTATCAAACGCATACATTTTAGCTATTTTAAATTTACCTCATCATTCAGCCATTTTTTCCAAACAATGTTTTCAGACTAAAGAAAAAACCCCAAATAAAATCATAGAATATGTTCGATTATTTCGAACCTGCTATTCTACAGATGTTTTTATTCCTACTTATTTTTTTTACGAAATCTGTTAAGAAATTAGCTGTTTGATTATTGTTTAACCTTTTTTTATATAACATTACACAAATATAAATAAATTCCGTTGGAAATTGCGCCCCCTACTAAATAATTAAATTTGTATCAATTCACAGCCATACTGTGTGATTGTTTTGAATATACCTTTTCCTCCCCAGTATTTTATTATTATCTGTCAAGGCCATGTTTGAAGTTATTGTACCATTCGAAACCTGCTTTCGCTGGTTTTATCCTTTTAAAAGCATAATCATAATTAATTTTAATCTTTGACTACCACATTATTGAAAATCGTAAATTAAATATGCCAACAGAAAAAGCACTGTGGTGAATATAAATAAAGTATTAAAATATTTAGGTTAATTATAATTACTTTTTGGTATTGTTGGAATAAGTGTGTAGCTTTGTTGAAATAAAGTAAGCTCGTTCAAAATAATTATTTTTTCTTTTCCTAGGTTATAATTTATTAAAAATCGGAAATATGAATAATTTCCTTCAGCACCATATTGACTTTTAAATTATTTTTGTATCTAACATGCAATTCATCGAATCAAGTTTAAACAAGATCTTTCTTTTGATTTCTGTGGGTTGGTCGTGGATGTTCGGATCTAAAAATGATTGATCTTAACTCCAGTTCGCTAACTAGAAATTATTTGAATGTTGCCATGACTACATATTTTATAATTAATGTTTTAATGGCAAATTTTAAAATAAAAACAGTATCAATCAAATGTATGGCTTTGCTAAGGCTGTCCGGAAAAAGATGGCTGATGTCTTTCGAAGTAGATAATGTTCTAAGCTTATATTGACAGTAAACGAAATTTTCTCTCGTTCTTTTGAAATGAAGTGAACATTTGAAACCCATTGGTGGGCCTAACTCATTTTCGTCTTGTCGACTCAATACCTTATTCACAAGTCTTACAGTTATATTACTCTTATTATTGACACTAAAACACCTATGCGATATCAAGCCCGATATAGCCACAAAATTAAATCACCTTCAGATAGAGGCTGCTAGTGGCCACCTCCTGATGATGATGGGAAGGAATCCTTGGTCCGGAAAGATGAATGATTGATGGGCCCCATCAAATTGACTCCGTATCTCAGCTAAGGAAAATACTTTTTTATCCTGAATACCGCTCATCACGAGTGGGGGTTAGCCATCCATTGCAAATTTATCATCCTTCTTTTATTCTTATGGTTGACAACATCGTGGAATTATTCCATTCGAACAATAACTTATATAATGAGTTACCTTGGCCAACGATTTACATTTATCAGATTGAAGTTACATTCCTATTCCCAATTCCCGATAATAATTCACACTTAAAATACGTTACTCTTAATGAATGGATTCATCATCTGGATTATTGAGGGAGATAAAGAGAGAGAGGAAGAAAGGATAAAATTAAGAATGTTTGGTAAATAGGTTTGAAAGTATTTTAAACCTTCATCAACAAAGAGGTCGAATTTAGCTATTATAAAATGGCTTTAAAAAAATATAAAAATAATAATATATAAAAAAATAAAATGAATTTAACAATTAGTTAAATTCATTGCTTGTCCCTTGGTATTTTTCCTCACTCCTTAACTTCTTTCAAAACTGGACGTCAGGTAAACTCACAGTCTTCTACAGCTGAAGAATACAGTTGGTAAGCCTTACTAGTTTCCTCCAGACCAAATTGTAACCGACGTTTGAGAGAAACCTCTATTTAAATGCTGTGACTGTGAGATGTTAAGTTAAAAAATGTTGGCGATCTTCACTCCCTCATCTGCTCATAAAATAGATAAAGTAAGATAATATTTGATGAATTTCTGTTGTAGTTCTTCAGATTTGATGGGATGTAAATATGGACTCTAAAGTTAGGACCTAATAAATATAATAATAATAAATAAGTACAAAAATCTCACTCCCTCTCTTTTTGTTTATTATAAAAATTGTATTTCTATCAATTTGGCTCTAATTCAGTTGCTTTATTAATAGGCTAAAATTAATTTATCTCATTCGTTTTGTAATAATTAAATAATAATAATGTAATCATTATTTAACGATAATGTAACAATTTAACTAAAAATTATCAGTTATAAAGATATTACAATAAAACTTTTTTTATTATTTCCTTGTAATATTCCTTCTTCCTAACTTTCCCACTCTACTATGCTCACTTCCTCACACACTCCCTCACTCAGATTTTGATCTTCCGTTCTAGAAGCAATTGAGATGGGATATTTTGACAACAGTGTATGAGATGCAATTAAAATTAAAAATAAATAAATAATTACAGTACTATGTGAAGTAATAAGAAAATTATTAGAAAATCTCTCTATTTTCGAAGAATGACCCATATTACATTAATTAATCTATAGAGACAGTGCAATTCAATGTATCAACTTGACATACTAGCTTAAAAATAATTTGTTTAAAGGACAGATAGTTGGGATGTAAATGCAATATTTAAAAAAAGTTAAAATGTTTTAAAAAAGTTAATAAGTTATATAAATTAAATAAGATTATAAATTGTAATAAGTATTAATGATATAAATTTGAGCCCTTTTAGAATTGCACCTGATGATGGCATGATAGAGCCGAAACGTCCTTATAAGGAGAATAAAAGTGGAAAAGCAAATTTTAGGCTAGTTGAAGCAAACTCATAAATTCATTCTTCAATTAAAAATCTATAAAAGAACATAATATCAGTTTCAATCAATTGGAATATTTTTTTAAATATTTATTTGATATCGCATTAAGAGTATTTGCCCTAGGAAATTAAAGTAAATTTTTCCAGATTAAAAACGAAAGTAGAGATTCAAGGAAAAGACGACGGTGGTTAAGATTACTACAAAACAAAGAAAACAAAATTTAAAGAATGCCGCTGACGTTTCGGGCCACATTGTAAGACTTCCTCTGCGCAAAAAAGAACAGGATAAACTTGAGATGAAAATCACAGAAGTATACAAATAAATATATTCAAATGGTGAAATAAAATGAAAAAGTAACGATGATATAAAAGGAAGAGTTTAGTATTTATATATATATATATATATATATATATATATATATATATATATATATATATATATATATATATATATAAATTTCCAGTTCAAATCAGTTTGACATAAGCTCTTGATATCTTTTATAAACCAGTTATTTTTTCTTGTTATTCTACCATTTATTTAGTTTTATCCTATATATACTTCTATTATTTTCATCTTTGTTGTAGCACATTCTCTGTAGCCATTAAGAAGGCTTACAACCTGGGCTAAAACGTCGTCATTCATTGAACATTTTTTATTGTTTCTATCCTGACCGAAACCTGATTAATTACTGTAATCAGTGCAAAAAAAATGATTGATTTTATAACAGCTGAGTGTCTTTTTATCATAACTACGATCAATCAGCTCATAATAATCCATACTAACTCTTTAGCTAGTAGACATTGGTGCTGTAAGGTAAGTGTTTGAATCAATTACAGACCAGTTAGATTCCACTACTTGACCTGCTGGCTCCAGACAGTTTCAAACCTTTCAAGCCATTATAAAGAACAGCTCAGGGAAACTCTATCGAAACTTCTATCTGGGCTGTAATTGAATTAACATGGTCACACCATTCTATGACCTCCCTAGTAGCATTTAGTCAATTTTGACAGCACTTCATAATTTACAGACATAAATAAATATAAGCATGTTTCATTCGGTACAAGAGAGATAAAACTGTAAACGTCAGTTCTTACCAGAGGTGGATTCAGATATTGTCTTGAGGGGAGGCGTTAAATAAAAAAAAAAAAAAACTCTTTTTAAGGCTTTATATTTGATTTAACTTCATAATGTTTCGCAGTTGAGGCCAATGAGGATAGGAATCCAATTGTTTTACGCGTAATCAAAACCACGGTAAACTAAGTCTGTAAAGAATAAACTGCTAAGAAAATTGTCCGCAGTCAAGTTGGATTTGAACCGCAACATTTCACGTTATAATTTTGTAATTGGGAAAAAAAAATGCACTATCTGATATTTTATATTGAATATTCCAACAGACGCAAACTACGATATTTTACTGCTTAAAAAAGATTTCCTTTTAAATATAACAACAAAAAAAATCTATAAAAAATTATACAATTAGTATCATTATTAAACTGTTTCTCCGAGTGAAGTGGGATTTAGGAGGAATGAATCTCATTTTTTTTTTTTTTTTTTAGGATAAAAATATGGAGGATATAATAAAATAATTATATGATAATAATTATATGAAATATATGTATAATATGATTTGAAAAATTAAAATTTTCTTTTTCTTTAGAAAGGCGTCTTCAAGAATCCGCCATTGGTTCTTACCTTTTTTAACTCTTATACTCGAGGTAGAAATATATGTTATCTTTTAGAAAGGATTGCAATTTATAGTTTAGTGCTAAACATAGTGTTTGTCTCCTTTATGTTTTCCAACTAGGTCATGAGGAAAGAAAGGCTCCTACTTGTTACCAGTATATACTAACCTAAAGTCGATATTTTTTATCTTTTGCGTTACTTGGACTGCTTTACCTTTTTCGGTTTTATCTAGCAATTTTAATTTTCATATAAAACCTGTATTTTCTAAGGAAGTTTGGCTGGAATCTTAAATTAGGGCAACATATTTTAATTATCACCAGTTGTAAAATCATATTTTTTACTTTCTTAATTAATTAATTTTAAGGCACCTACCCCCGGGGTCTTGATAAATCATCGTATCGAAGCTGTTTTGTGGAGAAGCATTCAAGTATTCATTGAAGGGCTTTTCCGTGTCAATCCTAGCCCAGTGAAAAGTACTTGAAATGAGAGGAATGCAATTCTGTCTGAACGTGGATATAGGAAGAAAAATTAAAAATAATCTTTTATACAGAAAGTTAATATGAAAATTTTTGTGGTGTTTGGGTAAAGGGATACAAGTCACTTTTTATTGGCACAGGATAATGATGTTTAAAATGAACTTTACCTTCGAGAAAAAGAATATAAATCAACAAAACAATGTTCAAATGGAATGTGGGTACTGTTTCAATGACTTACATCCTTTTTCACGAAGGTAAAGTTCATTATAAACAAACAATGTAAAAAAAAGTGATTTTTACCCCTTTACTCGAATACCATAGAATTAAACAAGATAAAAAATAAAATGCCTAATAAACAAAAATGAAAAATTTCTTTTCTATTTCTATCTTAAAGTAAATAAATTAAGATGCATTAAATTAAGACCTTGTATGTACACATTACAAACACAGTCATATGAAATTATAAAGTTTAATAATAATGACAATACAGAACATTAGAGAGAAATGAAAATACAAACAATAGTGAAGTATTTGCGATAGCGCTGTAATTTTGTTATTGATTGATAACAAATAAAATAGTCATAAAATAGTATGATTACTATTTTATACAGTGCATAATTGATTAAATATTCATTATAAGGGATCTAATACGAAGGATCTTATGTAAATAATGCTAATAAATGCTAATCATTCATTTTTGTACATCAGACAACTATATATTAAATAGAATAGGACTTTTGGAATTCCATTTAGTGTGCTTGTTTAGTGATTTAATTATGTGAGATTGTCTATAGAATGTGATTTCAAATTATCATTGTACACGAATTATATTTTAAAACTTCCAATATCCGTGGAATTCCGTGACATATGGATTTTCTAGTTTGGGAGATGAGTTTGAGACGAGTGGTATTGCATACTTCTTTATAATCCTCTGATCGGCCCTCATTTCGAAACAAAATGATCGAGTGACCTATGGTGATTTTGGCTCCAAATCTACAAAAAAAATCGGTAGAGTAGTTTCGGAGAAGAGCGGTGAACGGTCAGATTTTTTTTTATTCTACGTAACTTTAAACGTTAAACCTCAAACTTTTTGGGATGGAGAGTTAAATTTTATTTTCTTGGTCGATTACAAAGATTTATTATTGCAAATAATACCTTAACCAAAATTCTAATAAAAACATGTGTTCATAGTCCGATACGCTCTTATCTTTGTTAAAAAAGGTCCGATTTAGATGATTTTTTTTGGTCGAAAATTTAATTGCATTTTAAATAACTATAAAGTAATTTAACATAAAGATGCATTATGTACGAAAAGTTCAAGAGATTTAAGGAGAAGACTTAAGGCGAGTTTCATCAAGATCGTAAGAGCTTTTTTGGCGCTATAGAAGTCTATAGAAAACACGTTTTTCGGCTATTGCTCATAGGGTACCCGGCTTGGTACATAGGCATCACGGGCGAAACCTTAGAAGACAAAAATAGAAGCAACGAAATCGGACGAACGAACATGTTGAGGAAATAATTTTTATAAATTTCAGACCAGAAGATTAAATCGAATAGAAATGAAAGAATGTGCAGAGCAAGGATGGACTATGTGATTAGTTAAAGAAACATCATTGCTTGAGTTTCCCACATCCCTCTTTCTTCAGGAAGGATAGGCAGATTTCACTGAAACAGATGTTAATTTGCTCCCCTTAAAAGTAATGCCTAGCAGAGCGGAAGATAAGACAGCAATGAATATAAAGGAGCCAAGAGGAGATAGTAGAATTGCTCTGCCATCTTTATACAGATCTGTCCTATCTCGACTCCTCCCCATTTCCTTTATCTCAATGGTATATATATTTAATAATCAATATAACTTTTATGGGCACGTCATATGACTTATAAATGTATGTATCATATAAATTGTAAGATGAATTTTTATGATCTCTCCAAGAATTAAGAATATTTTTGTTTATAATTGAATATGAAATAATGAAAATGATTTTATTTACGAGCCTAAAAAACAGATATGTTTACACCTTGAACTAACACTTTATTTGAAGTTCTGCTTTTCCATTTTTTATTTCACGTTCACTTTAACTCAGTAGTAGTTTTGAGTCTTACAGATTTGTTTTTAGTTTGTTACTCATTTTCGTTCTCTGATTCATTCATAATTATTTCTCAAGTGTCCCAGTTTAGTTAGTTAGTTCCTTAAAAATTAAAAAAATATTACAATATGCGAAATCCTATACAAAAAATACAAAAAAAAATCCCTAGCTCTGCGGCCTTAAAAAAATTTCTTATAATTAGTGCTCTTTATACAAAAAACGTGTTGAAAATTGAATATTCTATGTTATGCATGTTATGTTATGTTCTATATTATGTATTCTTCTTTAACATCTCTTGGCATTGTTGAACTAGGAATGTTAAAGAATTGCTGATAATTGCATAATTAATTGTATAATAATTGCTAGGTAAATGATAATAATTTACCAAATATCTAATAATACCTAATACCTTAGGTGCTATCATTAATAATACTAATAATAATATCATAACAATAATACTAATGATAATGATGATAATACCTTTACCTTTACCTATACCCTTTAATTTTTTTTTAATCCCTCAAAAACCAATTTTGACAAAAAAAGTTGCTGAAAATATAATTATGGCTTTGCAGCCAAAAAAACAATTTAAAATTGCCGAACTCGAAACGTGAAATAATTGATGACAACTAAACTTGCACAACTAATTTTATTAAACGTTAAAGCTTTACTCTATAATTCTATTGAATCTCACTTGGGCAATGCTTAAAAAGAAAATATGCCAAACATTAAAACTCTTAATATTACAAAACTTTATTTATATTACTATGATTCTCACCGGCTATATATCGTGGTTATGAATGAAAGTGGTGTTATGGATTCGAATACGTTGACCAATGATCAGCTATTTGTAACAATTCTGGTAACTGTTATATGCGACATAAAAAAAATATTTTGATGGGAAGTTACTTAATTTAAAATAATTGGGTTGGCCCCGTTTTTTTTTTCAAAAATCGGTTATTAGGATCGGTTAAAATTGATCAGTTTTAATAACCGGAATAACTAATAACGGTGTTTTTTTTTTGTTTTTTTGGCCATTCCATATCAAATCATCCAACAATAATAATTCAATAATGAATACAATATATATATATATATATATATATATATATATATATATATATATATATATATATATAAATAATGTATATTAGAATTGATATTTGAATATAGATGTATTATTTTAATTGATCACTTATATTTATAGTCATAGGTTTTTTTAATTCGTTGTTATATTTAAATGTTATCACATAATTTATATGTGATAATATTTAAATATAACAACAGCTATATATAATATAACAAACCTTAAAAAAAATTTCTGGAATACATACAAACAAAAATTATAGTGTCAGAAATATTGCTTGTATGCCTAAAACACTTGTAGCGTATGAGAAAGTTAGCATAAATTAGTTCTTAGAAATCGTTTTCCTATAACCTAAAGAATACTAAAAGCTTTACGATGATTAAACAAAAGAAATTGACTTCAATGCAGCTAGTATAAAAGCTAAAATTGAAGAGGTCGCTTTTTAATTTATATATAAATTGGTTTAACAGAAAGTTTGGCCATTGAAAGCTGATCCCAACTCTTTGTGGACAGTAATGGAACTTGAGAACTCTCTTCAGAGGGCCACATTATCAAAGTACCATTCAGGAAAGTTAGGTCTTGCCGTGAAGAATCGAACAGCTTTCCGGGCACCTTCTATGGGTTCTTACAAATTTCGCAAGGCTTGGTGAGGTCGGTGGTATTACAAATGTAAGTCCAATTTCAATCTAAGATTCTATGAATTTTTTGCTTCAGAGCTTCTTGTGCAATTCTTCACCATCATCTGCACATAAATTCCAACAGTCTGGTTTTACAGATTTTCATACCACTTGTTTATTTGGTTGGAAATTCAGTTATCCTTTTTATCCTTGATGGCATGTCTCCGAGAATATAAATATAGAAAAGAAGCATTTTTTGGAGGAATCAAGTATTGAACCCTCCAGGCTTTTGGTCTGAGATGGAAATATTACATTATGAATATTGCCTTAATCTATAAATACTGAATTAAAGGTTAAAGGTTAAGCAGGGTATTCATGTTAAGTGCGTAGCTTTTATTTTTACCTCAAGACATCACCTTTTGCAATAGAAATGAAATTAATATTATTCATATTTGTTTATAACGGAATAATATTGGAAAATATTTTATTGGTATACTATTAATTAATGATTATTTCATTCTTAATTTTATAAAATAAAAATTTAAGTAGATTTTGGTTATTTTTATTTTACCTTTCTTTTAAGAATACAATTTTTTTTTATAGGAAAAAAAGAAAATTATCACTAAACAAAAATTTAATATGCTTGATAATTAAGTAATATAAACTTATTTATAAAACAAAGAAATAACTATTACTTCTGATCAAAAATTTATATTTTTAATTATAAATACATTAACAATTCTTAAAGATATTAGAGACATCTTATTGAAACCCTAACTAATAATTTAATCATCTAATAATATATATGACCTTATTCTGTATAACACAATAATGCCAACTCAATAAATTTAATGCATCAATTTTAAACAAAACTTTATTGTGCAAATTATTAATTATAAATATTAAAATATTCATTTGCTTCATATTGGAACTACCATTAAAAAAATAAATAAAACATTCCATTTCATAAACCTAAAAAGTGTTATTGCAACAGATTTATTTAAATTACTAATGTTATAATATGATCATTGCCAAATGATGATGGGCGAAGGGTTCTATAAAGGTAACAAAAGATTATTGTTATCTTAGGTACTAGATTTGCGAAAACGAAAACACTCGGTGGGGTTCACGTCTGATCACAACCAAGATAGAGAAGTTGCGAATGTCATGCAAGAAATTGTTGCGATCCTGCACCAACTGGTAAGCCAGCGTATTTGCCCACTGATGCAAAGTGCCGGGCTTAATTGACTTCTTCGAATCCAAAAACATTTCCACGAATCGCATGACAATTAGGGAAAACATGGAACAAAGCTCTGACCATTCACCAATTGGAGTAATGAACACCTTTTGATTAGATAGCTACGTATACTAGTCCATGTTTATTTGATAAAAAATAAAAGAATACGAAAAATAATCATTATTTAAATGCGTATAAATATTTTACCGTTTTAAGGGATTATTAACATTTCTCAATCGGAGATTAAGGGCTTTAGAGGTACAACGTAAATTACCGTGATTTATTTTCCACCATATTTTCTGGTAAGATTGAATTTAATATTAATTTCCCTGCGGGACATGAGAGAATATTTTCAAATCACAGCTTTTAGAGGCAGGCTCTGTTGAAATTGTTACTGTTTTAAAATGCTTGTAATTGTGTTTGTATTCAGCATATTTAATTAATAGGTATTAATGGTTACTAATTTAAAATTAAACAAAAACATTTCACAAATTATATTCTGAATGTGAACAATATTCCTGTTAAATGGTTATATAATAATCATTCCTAAGTATTTAAAAAGCAGTATTTAAAAGTATTTAAAGCGGTTTTGATATTCTTTTTTTATAAAAATAAAATCTACGAAGCATAATCAGCACATTTGCTCAGTGAAAAATATTCTCCTTTTTTGCAACAAAACTATAAAAACTGTATTATGAAAGATACCATATTGACAATGCCAAATCAAAAAGGTGTCAGCTCCATAACGAAGAAATTGGGATTTTTAGTGAAAAGGGTTTGTAAGCGTTAGTTCTATCACTCATGCTATATGAAGGAAAAAAAATCGAAAAATTAAAAAAACCGATATTCTATTAATCAAGTGTGAGATGAAAGAACCCGCTTGCGAACCCCTTTCACTAAAATAATAATCTCGAGCAATAAATTATAGCCTCCAGTAGATTTTTACCATTAAAACCAAACAACTAAAAATCTAAATTTCATCGTATTGGTGTTTATGCCTTTCTGCTTTGACACCATCGATATTTTGACTCGATTCGAAGGTTTTCCTTTTTAACTGGCTATTCGCGTTCCTACATGTAGGACTACTTCTTAGAACTACTTCGTAGGACTACACTAGATATCTGAATACCGTTGTACTGTGAATGGGGCTGTAGGACTACGAGTACATAGGACTACATGCATGTTTGTAGGCTTCTCCGATCGTCCTACAAGCGTTCCATCTTAATAACATCCTATCTCGTCGAATCGTGAGTAGGGCTGTCGGCCCTACAAACTCCACTTGTTTACTTCTACGCCATTAATTGTTATCAATATTTGTTTACTATTAGTTAATAAATGCCAGATTGGGGTTATTTTTACTAGATTATATGTTTTTGCTCTATGTTTTTTTTTATGATCATCATTTTTATTTAATTAGAAACTAATAATTAGAATGATATGAAAAAAATTGGTTTGAAAATACATTTTCAGTTTTTTTTTTTTTTTACTTTATTTTACGCGTATTTCCGAAACATGGAATAAGTTAATGTCCAAAATCTCATAGTATAACATCACTGGTGTTCTGTTATTGGGACCAACTAAAATATTAAATAAATAATGTGATCAAACGCGAATGGCGAAAATTTTGAACTAATTATTTTGGATCCTATTTTTAAATATTTATCTCTAATTTATCTCGTTTTAAGTTTTCTTATATTTATTAATTTGACCCGATCTTTCAATTAATATAACCAATATGTAATTAAAGTAATATGAAAAGGTATAAACATTTTAAATAAAAACATATACCACAAATATTAAGTATATTTTTACTTCCTTGTATGCAGTAAAGGAGGCATTGTAATCGCGAAAATTTTCGTTTTTCAGTTTTCAACGGAAATATCCATTTTGACCATCTCTGAATCCATTTTGACTAGTTTCGTCGTGACGTCTGTACGTACGTTCGTATGTATCTCGCATAACTCAAAAACGGTTAAAGTTAAAGTTTTGTATCTAGGATCACTTTATAATCTAGTTGTGAACCTCCCTTTTTGGTCATTGTATGATTACCGGAAGTGGTACTTCACTTAAAGGTCATTACGGATTTTCATCAAAAATTATATTTAAATATAATGCAAAACTTCTCAAATTTGATATACCTATATATTAAATATAACTAACTTAATAAATTTTGGTCAAAATTGGCAAACCGGAAGTGATACTTTACTTGAAGGTCATATTAGACATTCATCAAAAAATATATTAAAATATAATGTAAAACATCTAAAATTTGGTAAATTAAACTCTTATATCAATATAAGTAATTTAAGTAATTTTTGGCTGAAATTGAAGATCCGAAAGGGGTACTTTACTTGAAGGTCATAAGAAACGTACATCAAAAGGTATATTGAAATTTATTACAGAGATCATATGTTTCGGTGATAAAGGTTATAAACGCAATTTTTTCCCACTCTAATTAAATAATTTTATTACTCGTTTTAAGTGTTAAAATTTATATTAAAATACTGGTTTTCCATCCCATTTGTGAGATGAACAAGTCTGCAGCAGGAGAATAAGATACAAGTTAAGTGGGTTTTTTCCGCTTAAAATGTCGAAACAGTCGATTTCCAATGCTCTATCTAGTGGTATTGACAGTTTAAATGTTGTCACGGAACACAAATAAATCTCTTGGAAATTTCAGTTATAAATAAGAGTATGTGTGTGTGTGTGTGTGTGTGTGTGTGTGTGTGTGTGTGTGTGTGTGTGTGTGTGTGTGTGTGAATTGATGGATGTCGCGATGCCGAGTATCGTTTTTGAAATACTGCAATCTTAGAAAACTAGTAACCAAATTCTGGATTACTTTTTGAGCCAGCGATTTATAGTTTAATAGGCGTACAAGGAAGTCATGTGTTGTGCATATCAGATATTTTCTATAGACTAAAACGACAAAACGACTCGAAACGATTTTGATCAACTTTCCTAAAGTTTTCTACTTAAAAACCTTTAACTATTCATTTATTATGTAAATCTTCGAGAAAAAGCAGAAAATTATATGGCTATTTGAATGGTAATTAACTCCTAACGAAACCAAAAAAAATATTTATTTTTTTTATCGAAATCTGTAATTAATTAACAGGAAATCGGATTAACATAGATAACAGCGTATTGAACTTTATCGCCATGATTATAAAGTATTCTGTGTATGTTGCTAGAAAACCGATTCAATTTTATGTAGTTGTTTTGAATAAACTGGAAACTAGACATCTCTCGGATAAATTCAGATGCCTATAAATCTAAACTAACAACTATCTCAGGGATGTGGAAAAACCACAAACAATTACCATACTAGATCATCCAAAAAGTAGAAGGCTTCAAAGTTAGCTTGGGATCACTATTGGTTTACCGACGATCGATCTTTGACTGTCTTTATCTCATCTCCGAAAATAGTTTTCTAAATATTTATTGCATTCTTCATGACTGAACTATATAATATTAGTACATCCTGAACACCATACACAACTGTGAATAGGACTGAAGATCATTGATATAATGAGAGACATAAAGAGTTCGTTGATTGGGGTCAGATAAAGGTTTCCCATAATATATTTCCTCATCGGGAAATAGATTTCCCAGCAGGCGTGCTGATGGCTATTGAAGCAGTAAATTTATTACATTATCGTTTCTTTGTTCCTGCCCGGACTAATTACAGGTGGAATGGTGTCGACCGCGTTCTTTTTTCTTACCTGCTGGTAGAACTTATTAACGTCAGGGGGTTTATGCTATGTTTATAGTTATGGATCCCGCTCTCTGTTTATAGAACTCCCCCAATTGAATATTAAGTTATAAATTACCGAAGTGAGCTCAATGAATGATCGATGTGTTCCTTTTCTATCCCAATGTTATATAACAATCATCGATTTAATATGTGATAGCTTCTGATCTTTAATAATGATTCTGAATTTAATCACTATAAAAAGTAAATGTACTTTTTAAGAAAAATAGATATTCACCTTAAATTAGTGAATAAGCATAGGCTGAGTTGGAACCCACCGGTTGGACTGCTAACTTATACCACCGCAAACTGTAGCCTTTTTACTGCAAAATATTCCGTGCATAAATGTAAATCACTTTAATGTATTCCTAACATTTGCAATCCAAAATCTCATCCGCAAAAGTTATTCCTTTGAATGTAATTTCAATTCAAGCATGAATTACTATTTCTGAACTTATAAATAAGCGAGAAAAAAAATTTCAGGCAAATTTTCTGAAGCACTTTGAAGGACGCCAATTCCTTCCAAAGGAATTGCATTCTTTTCAATTTAATTACCTAGAAAAGAATTCATTACCAAAATAATTATATTCTTTTATAATGTATCTGCTACAGTGCCGTCAACAATGCTACGTTTAACATTCCCACTCACTTAAACGAAAGAAATGGTGCTGGATGTGGGAATAGGAAACCATTCCAAACATCGCTATGTTCTTATAAGGTAAGGAAAGTTAAGTGATGAAAGAAAGGGAAGGTGAATTAGACATGAGAGAGTAAAGAAAGAACCGAAGAGATCCCTTTGCTAAAATATGAAACGATCTTGTTTGTACCTTTAATGATTTGGACATGTGTGCAGATTGGGTGAGAGAGGAAGTAGAGGAAGATGATAATGGAAGCAATTCTGACAGCCGAGGATTAGACATAGAAAAATGATGTGGAAAACAGTTTGGAAAAAAAAGAATGAATGCCCTATTCGAGATGAAAAAGCTTGAAAAGAGCCGAGAACTGAGGTTGAAGTCCCTCTCTCGATACATCGCAAGGCAAAAAGGAGGGAAAGAAGGTAGTAATGCTGGAGGAAAATATATTACAGGAGCTTGTTAACTACTGAGCGAGTACAGACCTAATTCAGCTAATCCTTTCCTCCTAAAAAAAAAAAGGTCTTCGATTGATCATTCGAGTTCTTAGAGGCCGTTGCAGATTTGAAATACACCTAAAGATTCGTGGAGTTGTGGGTAAAAAAACCGGCGATTGCCCTACATTATAATAGTCTACTCGGCTCGGATAGAAGAACCCAGGAGCACAAGACTTCCTCCATTGAATGGTCAATCATTTTGGATTTCATCAGGAAAACCAGGATGTTCGATACAACAGGTTTCCACTCATTATTTTGGGATAGACCAATAAGCCCACTTGCGGGACTTATTCTCTCCCTCCTATTTCCACTACCAGTATCAGTAACTACTTAGACTTTTTTGAAAAATAATTACTCAAGGTAAATAAAATATTTAGAATGAAAATATCTAATATATAAATTATAGATTTATAATTACTCATTAAGTGAAAAAATGGATAGAAAAATAAGAAATGAGACTAGTCCGGTCTTTATAAAGCGCCCTTAAAAATAAATCAAACTAAAATAATTCCTCAACAAATTTTTATCCATGGAATTAAAAAATAATTTATATATATCTTTAAAATTATATTTATCTGCATCTGTATTATAAAATGTAAAAAATATCTTGGTTCATGAAAATTTTAAAATAAACTGAAATAATTAAATGAAATGAAATAATTAAAATAAACTTTGAATTTCTTCTTGTTTGTTTTTTTTTTTTTTGTTTTTTTTTAGTTTTTTACTCTTCACTGCTTTTTAATCTTCTTAGATTGCTTTTAAATTTCATAGCACTCCTGTATATTTCCATTTGAAATAGAAATGAATTAGATGAAAAGTAAATCCTGGTTGATTATATTATGTAACTTATTACGGAGATATTCCCAAACGGTTGTGGAAGCGCTTGTGTTTGACTGTAATTTTGGTAGATTCCAACAGCTCAAAAGGAATTAGGAACCCATCAGTGTTCTTTGTAGCATTACAAAGGGTTAGTGGCAGGCGCAGAATAATCTTTCGAGGAGGCGTAAACCAATTGGACTTGAGAATTTACTCTTTGATGGCTTATCTGGAAGGAATAATTCAAAATAAAGCTTCCAAACATGAAACAAAAAATGAACCTGTTTCTTCAAAGACCTATTGACTCCGATTATCATTCAATTCATTATTATTTTATTTACTTTGTTTTCTTAACAAAATATTAAAATTTTCTTGAACACCTGAACTGTGCCGAAAATTTTCAATAATATTACTATCATTCAATAGTTATGGAAGAACAATGAACAGCTTCTGTCCATGGCAACTGTTGTACTTACGGATACTTCATTTGAAAATTTGAAAACAAAAGGGAATGCAGGGTGGCGGTGATACTGGTGATATTCAGTTTCTCATTCAAAGCTGGCTCTCAAAAGACTCAAGATGAATATGACATTTTTAATAATTCTGAAGGTTAAAGTAAAAAAAAAAAAGAAGGAAATATTTTTTTTTTCTTTTCTTCTAATTTTTCAATGATCATCCTTCGAAGTCCTCGTTTGATGTTAAGGTTTCGTAGATTTGTTTTTCATTTCAAACTCATCGAAATCATAATATATCTGTTGCTTTGGAAAAAAACTTGGTACCTTCGAACACAATAAGATGATGTACTTAAGGACACAACTCGTTTGCCAATTCTGTACACTTTTCAGGCTTCAATTTGGGTTCAAATGGATTTACTTTATTTGTACTTTACTTTCAAATGTTAATATTTGTTAATCAAGTTAATTTTTATTTTATTTTAAATGTAGGTATACTTATATCTGAAACATTTTTTTTATTGGAATTTAACGTTTCTTTTCTATTCTATTGAGGCAAACAGGACGGGTTATCTTACAGGTTACCAACCAATTCTAACCAGAGTGGGATTCATTACGTGGAGCCGCAACAAAAAAAAATTACAATCCGCCCTGGCCGGATTCGAATCGGTGCCGTAGCAGTATCGAGGTTGCTAAAGTGACGCCTTAACACTCTCGGCCATCACGGCTTCTGAAATCTGAAATATTTATAAATCAAAAAGTGTTTATTTATTGAGTTTGTGTTGTTTTTCATTTTGCATATTATATCCGAAAGCTCACCTAGTAGGTGAGTTGGAACATCGAAAGGAAAATATCAATATTCGATATTTTGATATATCACAAAACCAAATATCGATATCCACCGACAATCGCTAGAAAAATATCGATATAGCGATATATCGAAAGGAAATGGATGAAAAAGCAAAGAAAGTGCATCAACTGAGTATAATGTTAAACTGTGAAAAAGGTTATGAAATAATATAATGATTATTATTTATAAAACAATATTTTAATTAGCCATGAATCATTATAAAAAAAGATAGAAAAGTTATAACATATTTTTATTTTAAAGACTTTTAGCCATATTTGATTATATAGTCTTCTAGAAGTTTTTCGATAATAAAACCTTCAAACTTCTCAAATTTTTATTTATCTTATAATTCTTCCGATTATATTGTGCATCTACAATAAAAGCATATAATTTATTTGATATACATCTCAGTACCATCATCATTTATATAAATCATCAATTTTTCTTTAAATAGGATTAATCAACATTATTTGTAAGTAAATCTTATCTACTAATTATTGTTTGGTAATTAAACATTGTTTATCGTTACATTTACTGGTATAGCTCCAAAATGGTAATCTCAACATGGAGGACATCTAGATTTTTAGGACCTGGCTGATCTTAAAAATCTAGACCTCCGCCATTTTGGGGTTACGATTCTGGAGTTTTACCGAATAAAGGAAATAGTTAAAATAAAATACAGTAGAATCTCGATAATTAGTATGGTCAAGAGTCCGAATGGTAAATATTAATTATCGAGATTTCCTATAATCGGCGGTAAAAAATAGGAAATAACAAAATTAATACAAAATTGTATTAATATGAATGGAAATACAAATGATATAGTTAGATCAACAAAAAAATTCGGTTATTTTCTTATGGTGCAATCCTTGAAGACGGATCTCATCGATGGCTTCGTTAAGCATGTTCAGAACAGAAAATACGTTTACATAAACATCTGATTTTGCTAAGAAATGACACACGTTGTAGATGCATTATTTCGCCATTTTAGAACTAATCGTCGGCACATCAATTTCTGCTTCATCTCCTTTTTTTCCGGAGTCAAAATTTCCTAGTCAGTTAGGATCCAAGCTACTACATTACCAAACCTTCGTCAAAATAGGCGTAATCTCGAAAATTTATGGGAGTTCTTAATTTTGAGGTAGGTGATTCCCATCCTTGATGCTTTCTAAGAGTTGCATCACTAATGTCTAAAATCGATTAATTATGGCCAAGTTTAGAGATTGCAGCTTAGAGATTGTGCTGGGAGGCAAAAACAGAAGATTGTTATCAATAAACAGTTGAAAATTTTCGCTGTTTTTTATTCCATATCTGTACTCATTCGTTGAAAATTTCACTTGTGATACATGCTTCTGTATTTGCACGATAGGCGTTCGGTAAAGGATTTGTTTATAAAGCACCTTGAGGGAACTTAATATTTCAGATCAACCTATGTTGTCCTAACAGTATGGTTACAGTTTTTTTTTTTGCAATTTTATTTAAAGAGATGATATATAGGAGAGATTTATAGGAGATAATAGGAAAAAAAAAAGGGTAAACCGACTGAAATTCACAGAAACGATTCCTCTCTCACTCACTCACCCCTCCTCTTGAAAAGATTAAGAGTTAAACGGACTTTTTATTTGGAAATTCGAATTATAAGGCATTTAACTTACTTGGAAGACGAAAATAAATACGAATTATCGGAGATTGCAGTGTTTTTATACGAAATAAAGGAAGACTTTCAAGATACCGGAAAATCTATACGAATTACTGAGATATGAATTGCCGAGATTCTACTGTAATATGGTTTAGCATATGGTGTGATCGATATATCGTTGTAAAATATCGATATCATCGATATATCGGCTGTTAAGATATTGATATAATATATCGGTTTTTCAAATCCGATATATCGATATATCGCGTGTCGATATTCCAACCCTAATCCATAGGTATACGGGTCGTTGTCCCTAAGGATAACAATCACATTTCCGAATTTTAAATTTTCAAAAATACATTATTCAAAAATTTGTATTATATATATTTAAAAAAAATTATTCTCAAAGGTATATATTACAATGATGGATTAGGATTACCTGGGGAGTATAATATCTCTAAGTATATATCACAATGGCTGAGAAAAATAAAAATATAAATTTTGTCCGTATGTACAGTATCCCCTACTGGTAATCGTTTTAAAGTTTGAATTTTGTTATAATTATAATTTTTTTTATCAAAGCTATTGTTTTTAAAAGCATTTATTGGTTTCGGTACCATTCTTTCACAATTTCGATAAATCAATGGAAAAAAAAATTATACTTCTATTATACTAAAAATAAATCTTCCTTACTTTTATTTACCATTTTGCAAGTGTTGTCCAAAAAAATCAACCACCTCACGTGCTCTTCGATAAACAGACATTTTAGATATGGAAAGGGAATGTTGGCGGAGCCATCTCATCAGGAGCTACATCTCATATAGCCTAGTGTTGCTGTAGATACCCCACGAATCGAATATAAAATCTGTTTTCGTATGTGCCCTGGGTCCTTAAGTGCGTAGCCCTGGTTTTTATCAGAGGTCTTCATCTATAATAACAAAAAAAAAATAATAAAGCAACCAAAGAAAAAAAAATTAAAAATATTTTATTTTTATTATTCAATAGATATAGGAATTTAGTAAGATTTCAGTGGCAAATTTGAAATAATACTCTAACTTCTGTATCCCCTGTATAATAAATATTACTTATAATTTATTTTATTTATATATACATTATAGCTAAATAAAAATTATCTCGTTATTTACAGATATATATATATATATATATATATATATATATATATATATATATATATATATATATATATGTTTTTTTTAGTTTACGCTCACATTGGAGCACTTTAACCAGTCTTTATACATTTAAGTCTTCGTATTATTAGCTAAAAATTTGGGGCTTTCAGATTCCTCTTCTGCTCCCAAAACTTCTTCATTCTTTCTGACCTGGCTGCCCTTTCTTCGTCACTGATGGTGTATTGTTTTCGTTCAAATGTTTTTAATTTAAGTCTTGTTTCTCTGTTTCTCAGAATCCTCTTCTCTCCCTTCAATTTGTTGCATACCTAACTCTACCAAATCATTCTGGACCTCTTTGAACCAGTTGTTCTTTGTTTTTACTTTAATTACTTTAATTTAATTAAATTAATAATTCAAGCAATTTATCATCCCCCTCCCCCTTATGTGAGGCCCGTCAGACTACTGGAGGCTACCGAGGCCCGAGTGAGTCGGTGGGAAGGACACTACCAAATTAGGCCCAAAGGGACCGGTTGTGTAGCTATGGATAGCCTGCCGCTGCACCGTGGAAACCATGGTTCGTAGCAACATGAGGTTGGGTGACCCCCTGTAGGCTGTCTGTTCTCCCGTAAGCAATACATGTTTGTATTGCTTGCGGGAGAACATATTAACGTAATAGTAATTAAGTTAAAATACGTAACTTTATACTTAAAAGAATAGTCCACTTTCCAGTCTAAGTTCCAATTCCAGTATTCAACTCTATCTGCCTTGTTGAAAATCAATCAACATCTCCAATTCTGAATAGACCAACAGAAAATTACTATTCTTGTTCTCTTCGACTATTCAAAAGCCTTCGACTCAGTTAATCATTATATCCTCCTTTCCAAACTTCAAAACCTTTCCTTATCAAATAGCGTCTTAAAGTGGGTTCCTTTCCTTCCTGTTTCTTCGCTCCCAAACCGTTATCATTTCCAATAAACCTCTTTCCTCGCGCCTCTTACTAACACATGCAGTCCTTACTCTCACCAATCCTTTTGTTTGTCTATATTAACCATCTCACGGATTCCATTCAACATTCACAATATCACTTATATGCTGATGACCTCCAAATTTACCAATTCTTCCATTCTACTGGAAGGCTTCTTCTAGATGCTTGAGGCTATCCGAGAGGTACAAGAAGATATAACGCAATGATTTGAGGCTGAATGTGGAAAAAATTCAGGCCATCCTTATTGGTTCCAAGCAGCTTCTTAATTCCCGAACCTTCAAAATAAAAAGCCTCCTTAAATCCTTAATTTGTTTACCCTGTGTTCCTCTGTACACTGTTTAAAGACCAGATTCCGACCTACAAACTTGTATTTTATAGAATAACTTCTACCCTATTTCTACTTCTACCCTATATTCTTCTAATAACATGTACCCTTTCATAGAACTCCCTCCTTAAAAAATACTTAACCTTTCGTGCTACTTCATTTTGGAATTGCTTATCCACTTCCATTCGTAAATCTTCGACCTTAACCTTCTTCAAGCATCAATTATTTCTCCACCTCCTTTACTATCAATCTACCGCATTTATGTAAGTATTAAGATTATTAGATATATATATGCTATATATATATATATATATATATATATATATATATATATATATATATATATATATATATATATATATATGTATATATATATATATATATATATATATATATATATATATATATATATATATATATATATATATATATGCTCATTTTAATTGCTTATTGTTTCATTGTTATTATGTTTATTGTTTTTTAGTGTAAATAGGTGCACATTGATATCTAATTATGGTTTCAATGTCTGGAATTATTGCATACTCCTGTATTTTATTTTATAATTTAAATTGTTCTTAAATTAAATTCTGTTAGCTAGACAAATCGTACAAGTACTGTACCTTCTGTTATTCTAAGTGAACTTAAAGTTCTAGGATAAAATATATTTTCATTCATTCATAATTTCCCAAAGTTTTCAGTGTTCTCCAGCTTATTTTATTTTCACAGCTCCATTTTATTTTTTTGCTGTAAGACTCATGTATTAATTGCTTAATATTAATTCAAATTCAAATTTCTATTTCCCTCCTATTACCAAAAGTTATGGAAATAGATTTCTTGTAAGCATTGGCGGATCTAGACCTTATGGAGCACTAGGCCATACGATATTGCGGGTCTTCCATTTGTTAGGGCCAATTAGAAAGAGGGAGGGGTCCTGGAATAATTTGAAAATTTTGTGGCAAAATGATATATTATGTCATTTAAGAGTTTTAAATTTACTCTCGAAACTCATATATTCAGCTAATAACTTTTCATTTAAGTACAATCTTTAATATGAGCTCTAAATTATTCTTTAATGTGTTAGTCATTTATTTAATTTGTCAATGGACTGGACTCTGGGCAGTCGCGCCCCCTCTCACCCTCCCTCTAGATCCGCCCCTGCATGTCAGGAAAATATATTCAGCAGCGACAAAAAAAATTGCCGAATCTTTAAACAAGGAGTTATAATGAGTGGCCAGTGCTCGTTTGTATTCGATTCTCTCCTTCAGATGTAGAAATGGACGAATTATTTTTATTTTACATAATTTTTATTAATGAATATTTTTTAACTCGACTGATTGGCTCCTCGTTAATAATTCCTTTGTAATTGATAATATAAATGACCATGGGTTGAATTTTGAGTATTTTCTCTTTCTCTCACTTCGTGATCATGCTTCTCTATTTAGACTGATGAAAAGATTTTGTTGCTAGTATTATTAGTATGTCATCTTGAAATGAACTATGGAAAAAATAACATTTACACTTTACTTTTTTTTGGTGGAATTGGAATCTCGAAATTCGTACGAAATGGGCGAATGGCCCTTATACAATAGCTTGGGAGAATGGCCCTTGTAAAATGTCCAGGGAGAGAGAAATGGGGTAATTAATAGGATGTGTAGGCACATACATTCATCGCACTTGAGGAAACTGGAAGTTCTTATAGTCAAAGATTCCCTTTAAAGAGCTCAGTGGCAAACAAAAAATAAATTTTGAAATCACCCATTTACTGTTTATTAGGTCGATGAAATTCATTACTATTATGTTGACCATAGTTAAATCGATTGTATTACATATTTGTATAATAATAGCTCTTTATTCATTTGTTGCTCTGTTCTAATAATTTCCGACGATAATGATGTAATGTCGCAGAAGGTAGGTAAGCTGAACAAATGCTATGATAGCGAACAGGAGGCACAAAGCTGAGGTAGCCTATATATCAGCTGATAGCACAAATCCAGACAAACTCCGCCAAGTTTGATCCTGGGGGCTGTAGGTCTGACCGCTGTGGGTAGTTCTTATCGCAGGCAACCCAGCTGTCCCATCACACCACCATCAACCATTCTTTCCTTGGAGTTTACCAATAGCATTTTGCGAATTTGTATGTATCTAATATGTATGAAAAGATTAGGGATAGTCAGATGTAGAAAGCTTATTACTATAATATTATAAAACATTTACTACAAAATGAACTGGAGACATTATTAAATTATATTTTAAATTAAACTTCGTATAAGTAGCCTAAGTTCGATAGGAAAAAATATTTATTTTTGTAAATAAATCCTCAGTTATCTTTCTTAACGTGATAATTATAAGATAAATAGTAGAAATAAATTGTATAAGATAGACAAAATCAGTATGTAACCTGGTTCATAAATGTGCCGAAAAGAATTCTTTTCACATTTAAGATATGATAAATTTCTGTTTGGGAAAAATAAAAAAACAGAACACAATAGCGCTAAAAATACGAATAAAATAATTTTCAAACAATTGTAATAGGTCAACAAATTTTCGAAAAAAAAAAAAAAAATATATATATATATATATAAACAGCGAAATATGGTCATTTTTGAATGCTTAAGTTGTGGTTTTTAGTGATGTTTACGAACAATAAATTTTTTTTTTAAATAATATAAAATTTCAAATGTTATTCAAAAATAATAACTTTTCGTAACAATTTCATTTTTAGCAGGATTTGAATAATAAGAGCAGGTTATCTTAATTTTCTTGTGATTCTTTGATTTTTTTTTTTTAATTTGATAAAATAATTAACAATATTTTAAAATATAGATATTTCTGTGCCGATATAATCAAGACATTGTTTTTGTTAAGTTCATTTTCAGAAGGACTTGAATATCAAGAAACATGTTATCTCCTAATCTTCCTCCAATTCGTGTGGACTTTTTTTTTGGAATTTATAAAAATATTAATGATATTTTTATGCCGATAAATTTACGATATAAATATTGTTAAATGACATCGATATCAATATCAATATCGATATTTCTCTTTCGAAATCAATGAGTTCCTTGACACGGTAATTAGGTTTAATGGTGTGGTGGAAAACCACGGTAAAAAAAATGACGATTTTGTCATAAACAGAGACAGAGTACTATATGAGATTCTGCAGCTTGAACATGAATACTCTAAGAGAAGAATTATTAAATAAAACAGTAGAGCATTAAATTCTACGTCTATTGAACATTTTTTTTTTTAATTTGGTCAAGTACCAAAGTATTTCCTGATCTATGGCAATTGGTATTTTATTCCAGTAGAGATATCATATTGGTTTCCAAAAATGTGTAATTTTAATTTTCAGGTAGATTCCATGTAATGCCTCTCTTGTGAAAAATCCAATATTTTTATCTCATGTTTTTCAAGATGGAGAAAAACACGCTAGTTTTTCTCCATCTTGAAAAACGGCTAAGAAAAACTTTGTTTTCATTTTTTCCTCAATAACTCGCTCTCAGTGCATTGAAAGTGAACATTTGTCATTACCAATTTTAAAGGACGTTATATTTCCTGCAAGTTTTGTAAATAATATTTTTGAATATTCGGAATAGCTACTGAGATACAAAGCCGTGAAAATACGCAAAAATGTCCAATAAATTCAAAAAGTTAGATATGCCAGTGGTTTGATATTAAATGTGATTTATTTCAAATTCACATAAAACTACAGACACCCAAGATGCTATAAAAACTTTGTTTGCCGACATTAGGAGAGAGCGGGTTTCAAAATGGTGGCAAAAAAAAAACTCGTCATACTCTCGTGTTGGTCAATAATAAGGAAATCAAATATAAGGAGGGTTTCATCGTTACACCCTTTAATCTTCTTTCCTGTTAGGTGCCTAGTTAAAAAAACAGATTTAATGAATCCAAATAAACATGTTTTTCTTTGTTTTATAACTTTAAGCAATCGATTGCATTTGATGTGTTGTTTCATTAATTGTTTGCAAATTTCTGGTGTAATAAAATCATAAGCCATGAAAGACAGCTTTTTTTTTTCTCTTTTCTTCTAGAAAGAGCTGCATAGAAGCTGTCCTGCCATCGAAAGAACTAGTCAATTATTCCAGTACGATCTTATTTTTTTTCTTACATTCATACAATAGTTATTACATTGTCAACGTAAGGATAACAATAATAATACTGAATAATAAATACAATAGGTATAATAATATTTAAGCACTAAAGAGGGGGCCGCAAACCAGTTTATTGTCCTCAAAACGATTTATTTAACATTTAATCTTTTTAACTAAACTGAACTGATATTTCTGTTTCAATTGAAAATCGTTGATAGAAGAATGGTATTATTTTCATTCTAATTTATACAAATCTAATTCTAAATTTAATGAACTTTTGAAATTTGTTCAGAAAAATTTGACTAGATAAAAAATAATAAATAAAAAAATATCACCATTCTCTTTTCTCTTCTTAAAAGAAGGATTTTGATGAAATATTTTATGGTAAAAATAAGAGAATTATTACAGTCTATAAATGATAAAAAAAAAATAAAGAACAACTTTAACACATTACATATACACATGCACATTGACGCCCTCCGGCATACGTTCATAACAAACCAATACCACAGAAAGACAAACAAAATTACCTGGGGCTATTGCTTGATTTGAGAATGACTTGAAGCCTACTAAGAAAAAATATCATATCTTGAATCAAAGACTTAAATTGATAAATTCTGACGACAACTCAAATTAAAACTTTTGCAGAAACTTGCTACTTATACTTACTTACTTAAGCCTGTTTGGAGTTATATTTTTCAGCTTTCTGGTACAGCAAAAAGAACATATATACAAAGACATCAGACTTTTCAATCAAAAACTCTTAGACTTATTATCCTTGTTACGTTTACAACACAACTTTAACAAGTGACATAAGTATGGCAATAGTTAGAGAATATATACTGGTTAACAACGAAACAGTTCATCACAAATTCCAAGAACTTATTAACAGAACAACAACTCGTTAATACAAATAACAGCCACAACATATATTCCTGAAAACACAAGAAGAAGATTGAAAAGGAGGTGACTGAGAGATCTATTCTCGTTATTTATTAAAGTAGATCAGTGTCAGGAAGCGATGCGGATTGTTCTTCCTCATATCTGACATTTTTAATTATGTTTATTTTTAAGATGAACTCTGTGTAAGACAATCATGTAGTTTTGTATTTTTACAGGTGTGAAATAGGCCAGTGCAATTAGTAATAGGTGATCGTAATAATTCCGGTAGTTCCAATTTTTTAATATGGCCTGTGAACTAGTCCACTCATGTAAAATCCAAGTTTATAAGTTTATAAGGTAAGTAGACAACATCGGCATCGAATCTTCGGTAGGAAGTAAATAGCAACATCGGCATCGAATCTTCGGTAAGGAGGTAAGTCGACAACATCGGCATCGAATCTTCGGTAAGGAATAAAGTAGACAATCGAATATTGAGTAGGAAGGTAAGTAGACAACACCGGCATCGAATCTTCGGTAAGGAGGTAAGTAGACAACATCCGCATCGAATCTTCGGTAGGGAATAAAGTAGACAACCGAATATTAGGTAGGAAGGTAAGTAGACAACATTGGCATCGAATCTTCGGTAAGGAGGTAAGTAGACAACATCGGCATCGAATCTTCGGTAAGGAGGTAAGTAGACATCATCAGCATCGAATCTTCGATAGGTAATAAAGTAGACAACCGAATATTAGGTAGGAAGGTAAGTAGACAACATCGGCATCTAATCTTCGGTAGGAAGGTAAGTAGACAACATCGGCATCGAATCTTCGGTAAGGAATAAAGTAGACAACCGAATATTAGGTAGGAAGGTAAGTAGACAACATCGGCATCGAATCTTCGGTAGGAAATAAAGTAGACAACCACCGAAGATTAGGTAGGAAGGTAAGTTGCAACACCGGTAAGTAGCTTATCATGCATTTGTTAGTTCAATACGAGAAGAAACCAGTACAAACTTTTCTGTTTGATATAATCCATTTAAACCTTGAACTGAAGATGAAAGGATAACATTCGAAACTAGTTTTCAATAAAACAAATTTATAGAAGTGGCAAATAATTTATCAATCCCTAATGTTAAGATCGTATAAAATATTGTTCTGCCTCTATTCAATTGTCTACTTCTGGGTGAACTTAGTAGAGGTAAGTACAACTTCTTTAGCCAGTTAAAATATTCTGAAAGGAATTAAATCATCCGGTAGATTAACGACAAATTATGCTTTAAATTATCATACAACTCAATTTTTTAAATTATGGAACTTTTTCTCTTCGCCTCCAGGGTGACATGCTTTTAAAGTATAACATCTACAGATTATGTAAATAATAGAATCACATCAATCCAGACCCATAGGGCTAAGATATTCAATGGTTCAAGGAAAAGGTCCCTCTTCGAAAATGATATTTTTGATGTGTGAGTGGTACACGCCGACGAAAAAGAAAATATTTCTAAGATCAAACGTTACATCAACCAGGAGTTGATGGCATTAGTGATGATGTCACTAAAGAATTGGTGAAGAAAAAAGTAGACAGTTTTTTTATGCATATGTGTTCACGATGGGTTCAAAGCAGAATTTTTTTAAAAGCGATTATAGTTCCGGTTATTCCAACTATAAGCAGTGAAATATAGAAGATGGACACCTATGTACAATCAGACTCTAAAGATAATGACGAAGACTAGAAGAGAAAGCTCCAGATAAAAGTTTTAAACCTAATGATTCAGCTCTCAATTCCATTTGCTCCAGTGCCTCAATAACTAAAAATGGTGACAACAGGATAATTTGGCGCAACAAAAAATCGTCGTTCATAACATTCGAAACTAGTTTTCAATAAAATAAATTTATAGAAGCGGCAAATAATTTATCAATCCCTAAAGTTAAGATCGTATAAAATATTGTTTTGCCGGCTTTCAAAGTGCCTCTATTCAATTGTCTACTTCTGGGTGAACTTAGTAGAGGTAAGTACAACTTCTTTAGCCAGTTAAAATATTCCGATCGTTCGGGTTAGCTATGCCTCATTATTATCTCCGATCTTTTAATGGTAGATAAAAATGCAAGTGTAATATAGCCAAGTTCTTAGTTTAAAATCGTCTCCAGACAGTAATATTTCATAATAGAATTCTTCGTTATGTATAAAACTCCATCGAATATTTTAATTGTAAATTTTCTTATGATATAAAAAATACGAGTTTTAAATTTTGATTAAATGTCTTAATATGACTTAGATAAATTCTCTAATAGCTCAAATTTATTATCAAATATACTAACCTTAAAATTATCTTATTTTTATTATTTGATTTTATTTTTATTGCCATATTTTTTTCATGCATTATATGATTGTTATTTTATAATTATATATTTTAATAGTGCTACTTAAGAAATCCGAAAAGAGAATAGAGGCTATCAATAATATTTAAGTGCCCTGTTATGTAATGAAGGTAGCAGCCGAAGACATGGATAATCTATTAGCTACAGAGAACCTCTCTAATTAGTACAAGCATAGGCGAGCGGGCAGAGTGACAAATTGCACACCTTGTCCCTGCACTATGTCTACGTCACTGTTACACCGCCTCATCTGAATCTGTCTATGTTGGATACTGCTCTGGTCTGGAACAGGAGACTTGGAGGTGTATCTCTCCTCACCTACCTTCCTTAGGCAATTTTTACATGGTCCCATCAAACCTTTTCGATTTTTTTCGAAAGACTGCAGGAAATGTAGGATCCGACTCCGATAATTACCTCCGCTTGAAAGGAACGTACAACAAATTCGCTCACTTACTTATAAAGCCTATCTCCAATCTGAGATTCAAATTATTGATTGGAGATATGAGTGGACGAAGATGTTATGTTATTAATTTAATGTTTTGAGGAAATAACCAATAATGTTCCTTTTTTTTTTTTTAAATATTTTTATTCCTTATTTTTATAAGCACGAAACACTTTCATTTCTAAGAAAAAATCAATATCTGAAAATGCGTAACATCTTTAATCATTCATCAGTCTTTAATTCAGAAGAGCTTCCTCCGTCCTGGTTCTAGCTTTTATGGTTCACCACTGTTTACACATTTAAGACAGTAAACTAGACAACGGGTACAGCAGTAAGCTTTCTGAGAAAACTACATCGGAGTCGGATCCGACTTCGATATTTATTGGACTGTGTGAAAACGCCCTTCGCCGTAGGAACAGGCGGAGCAATGAAACGCAAAGGTAATTGAAAAAATCTGGTGTTTTGCGCGCTGCACACAACTTCCACTCACCATCCCATCTGAAATAAATTTCAAGTTTCCATATAAATTTCATTTAATTTCCAACGAGTGATTAATTTCCATTGAATAATATCAAAGTAGAAATTATTAACTATAACGATCACTTAAGCTCATTCGTTTTTCGTCACCGAACATGACTTTCTACGACTTTATATACTAGATATTGATATTTCTAAAATCTCTAGCTTTCCGATGGTATATTATGCATCTATATTACTATTCTTATTCTCGGAAATTTGTTTTTAGCCTGAGAAAATATGTTACCTTTTTTCTCCTTTAGTCAGTTATCAATTCTTTCGTAGGTTATAGATTTCTATTTTCCTAATTAGGGATACATAAATTTATCCTAATTTATCAATCCTAATTGGATTGATCCTTCTATACCATCATGCGGACGTCGACTGACCATCCATTTTTCATTTCTACTAACAATTAGAGATATTTAATTATTTCTTAATTAAAATTAAAGGAACTTTGGAGGAAACCAATATAAAAATTCGGTTGCATGGCTATATTACATGGTTCGGATGTAATGTTCCGATTGGTAGAGGGAATATCCTAAAGACATTTAAAAAGTTGAATTAAATCGAAAATACCTGAGCTAGGAGAGTAAAGAAAGTTACGGCCCAATTTGTAAGGGATCCCAGTTGAGGCTTCGTAAGAGGGGTAGAACTTTTCGTATTGAATATTACTGAAGTGTACACATTGAAGGCTAAGCATTCATCACTGCGAAATATATATTTATTTACAATTTGATTATTATTTTAGTGTTTAATTGATTTTTTGTTGGATTACGTATTCGCATGCACTTTATTTAACTTAATATATTTCTTATATGTTAACCATTTTTATTAGGATTTATTGTTTATTGATTTTATTTTTCAGTATTGAGTTGATTTATTTACTCCTCTGTAAGCTTTATTTTGCGTGTTGCATTTAGTATGGATATTCAGTATTACCTTTTCATCTATTGAACAACTTAAAATTTTCATTAAAATTAATCATTGTAAGAAATTATTTGCCATTAGAGAAAGTTAATTAAAATCATCTTACAATGGATGAGCACTTCTTTTTTTTTTTTAACTTCATTTATTTATAGGCCAGTGAAATTAGTTTTAGGAAGGTTCTACGATCGTAATAATTCCGATAGTTCCAATTTTAATATGTTCTATGAACTGGTCTTCTGATGTGAAATCCGAGTTTGTACTCTGTTTTTAATAAGTTATGGATTATATCAAACAGAAAAGTTTTACTAATTTCTTCTCGCACTGAATTAACAAATGCGTATTATGTATTTGTTAGTTCAATACGAGAAGAAACCAGTACAAACTTTTCTGTTTGATATAATCCATTTAAACCTTGAACTGAAGATGAAAGGATAACATTCGAAACTAGTTTTCAATAAAACAAATTTATAGAAGTGGCAAATAATTTATCAATCCCTAATGTTAAGATCGTATAAAATATTGTTCTGCCTCTATTCAATTGTCTACTTCTGGGTGAACTTAGTAGAGGTAAGTACAACTTCTTTAGCCAGTTAAAATATTCTGAAAGGAATTAAATCATCCGGTAGATTAACGACAAATTATGCTTTAAATTATCATACAACTCAATTTTTTAAATTATGGAACTTTTTCTCTTCGCCTCCAGGGTGACATGCTTTTAAAGTATAACATCTACAGATTATGTAAATAATAGAATCACACCAATCCAGACCCATAGGGCTAAGATATTCAATGGTTCAAGGAAAAGGTCCCTCTTCGAAAATGATATTTTTGATGTGTGAGTGGTACACGCCGACGAAAAAGAAAATATTTCTAAGATCAAACGTTACATCAACCAGGAGTTGATGGCATTAGTGATGATAGACAGTTTTTTGATGCATATGTGTTCACGATGGGTTCAAAGCAGAATTTTTTTAAAAGCGGTTATAGTTCCGGTTATTCCAACTATAAGCAGTGAAATATAGAAGATGGACACCTATGTACAATCAGACTCTAAAGATAATGACGAAGACTAGAAGAGAAAGCTCCAGATAAAAGTTTTAAACCTAATGATTCAGCTCTCAATTCCATTTGCTCCAGTGCCTCAATAACTAAAAATGGTGACAACAGGATAATTTGGCGCAACAAAAAATCGTCGTTCATTCCAGTTCGTGGCCCAATTAAAATTGTCTTTAAAAAAGAGATTACTCTATAGAATAGGAAAGAAATGTCAGCCATTGAATCACAAATAGAGCGTTTACAACCGACAGTCATGCTGAAAACTCAACTCAACTCATAAAATTCTCTACGATCTTATGATGACCATGGTTGACGGCAAGACCACTAGTCCGTACACCGAAAAATCGGTTCAAGCCTGCAGCAAATGCGATGCTACCCCGAAGTTAATGAACGATAGTCGGTCAAAAGATACGATTCAACGATTTCCAGGTTTCTTCACATCATGCCTACTTTCGCTGTCCAGAGATGTCATTGAGTTTTTCTTATCGGTTGCAAATACTCAAATGGTGGATTTAAAATTAAGATACAATCTATTTTGAAATTTTCGATAAAACCAAAAGTTGAGTGAAAAAATCGGATTGCTTATTGATGTTGTCTTTGGATCAAATAACAATGGGAATACAGCAGCTTGTTATTTTGAAGAATATACTCTTGTCGCAACGATAACAGGTCTTAACGAAGCATTGCTGAAAAAGTTTAACATCATTCTTCAGGTTGTTTCTAGTGGATTAGCCAACAATGTAGAACGTTTTTAGCAACAGTAGAGAGTCTGTTGAACTATAGTGTATGTGTCTCTTTATAGCTGGTAACCGATGCCAATAAGTGTGCATAAGCTATTAATCCACGCACAAGAAAAAATTGATTCGTGTTCCATAGTAATTTGGATGATGTCCAAAGAATCTCTCTAAGCGAGAAATAAGGATTCAAGAATATTCAGAAAAGAAAAATCAGCCGAAAAAGTACGATGTATGATTTATCCTCCTATATTCATTTTACCCATACATTTTGACTTTCACAATTGAGGATGATAGTGCTTTGTTGTATTCTACTTATAAAGAAAGATATTTCCCTAATGAATTATTAGTAGATCTGCTATCAGAGCCAGCAGAATAATTTTCTTATGATAATAAGGATTATAGATCCTATCCTATCCTATCCTATCTGACGGCGCTATGGTCCTTGCAGGACCTTGGCCTCTTCAGTGATCCTCTTCCACTCAGACCTGTCTTCTGCTGCCTTGCTCCATCCGCCGACACCCAACGACCGAAGGTCTTCTTCTACATCCTGCAGCCAACGAAGTCTAGGTCTCCCTCTGCTTCTTCTTCCACCTGGGTGCCCATCCATCATCATTTAGGGAGCCGACCACTCTCCATTCTTTGTACGTGTCCCAGCCATCTTATTCTGGCACTCCTAATGGTAGAAACAATATCATGTGTTTCAGACAAGTTCCTTAGTTCCTGATCGGTCTTCATCCGCCAGCGATCTCCTTCTTTTGTAGGACCAAAGATTCTTCTGAGGATTTTTCTATCCCAATTTCGAAAAATTTCCATTAGGGACCAATAGCATCTATTACCAGCTGTTATTCTTGCCTTAATTTCTTCTCTGATATTATTATCCTCCCTGATAACAGCCCCCAGATACTTAAATTGTGGTACTCTATGGAAACAGTATCCAGCACCCTCGATATACCTGTTCCTTCTTTCTTCCTTGCTGTTTATCGTATATTTATTTTTTTCCGTATTGAATACCAGTCCTGCTTTCCTAGAAGCTTCTTCGCACTCCTCGAACACTCCAAGCAGCGCATTGGTTGTTCTTCCTGTGATCACTACATCATCCGCAAACGTTAGATGCTTTGTCAATCTGTCAATCCTTCACATCAAGGATTATAGATAGAGCTGTGAAATTAGTTTTATTTGATTCAGCGTACCGAAAAAACATCACAAACAATACCAAACAGAGAGCGTTCGGTGAGAACGCTATGCTGTCGCAACAGCCGCTGTGTCGCATCGGATCAGCCCCACAGCTTACACAAATACCTTTAAGGATCTTATAGATATACTCACAAGTTTTTAAGTGATTTCAACAATTTTTTTAGAAGATATGAGCAATGCCCATCTAGATTTGCCGTTTTTATCACAGTGCGACGCCAATAGACGTCGCGAGTCCATGTCGTTTTTGTGATAATCTTCGGAATCTAATAACCAAGTAGTTATAAAAAAAAATTAATTTTTCGAAGTTACCAAGGAAACCAAATATTAAACAGATGGGCAAATAATGAGATGTTCCGATGCTGAAGTAGAAATCTATTTAACAATCCTCTTTAAAAGCTCGTAATCACTGCCCAATAACAGACTCCGTAGCTCGGATGGGTCAGTTTCCAAGGTAAACAGACTCCCACAGAAGGCCAGTCATTGGCTGAGCATTGATCCCAAGTGTAATCTGCACCTTTGGCATTGCGGATCTAGAGGGCAGCGTTCATCCCTTCGATCGATAAACCTACCTAATCATTTGTTTCAATGAGCATATGAGCCTTAAAACAAACACTGATAAATATTTTCTTACATCTATTTCCATCATTTAAGATAAGTTCTTCATTGTAAAGTTAAGAATTATAGTTGTTTGAAAAAGTTTTTAGGGATGAAAATGTTTTGTTTCCAAATTTCCACATTTTGATTGTTTTAAATCTTTAAGTCTCACTCTTTTAAAAAACACCGATAGTAGTAATAGATTTTATCCCTTCTTTTTTTGTTTTGTAGAGTTTCAATCCCTGATGCCAGTATACTAAATAAGGGGAAAGTTTTTATATGCGCAATATCGTCATGCCTATTTAAAACCTAATTAAATTCCCTACAAAATAAAAAAAAACATTTAAATCAGACCAGTATTAGCAAAGATTGAATTATATACACATGTTTTATAAAGTATTCTGTGCATGTTCCTTTGGAAACCGGATCACCTTCATATAGTTTTTTTATAATTCCATAATTATACATCTCCCGGAACAATCTAGATATTCGATTGAAAGATAATTTAATTGCCTACAAACCGAAACATAATATAATAAAAATTTTAAACGCACTAAGAATTTTCGAAGACAGAGCAAACAGTTTTTATTTGATGATTATAACTTTTAATATTAGATCTTCCTGAGAAAAAAACTAAAGTATGTTGAAATCTGAAATAATCGTGTATGTTAATAACCTTTTTTCACCAAACCATTTGATCTCTGTATTAAATGTTAATAAACCTTTTGATGTAGGTTTATTATGACCTTCAGATAAAGTACCCCTTTCGACTCTTCAATTTCAACCAAAATCTATTATATTATTTATATTGATTTAGAAGTCCTATTTACCAAGTTTGAGAAGTTTTTCATGATATATTAATATAATTTTTGATGAAAATCAATTATGACCTTCAAGTAAAGTACCACTTCCAGTGATCATGTAGTGACCAAAAAAGGAGGTTCACAACTAGATTTTTCAGCAATCCTAAATTCAAAATTTAAACTTTCTACGGCTAACCGTTTTTGAGTTATGCGAGACACGCGAGTACGTATGAACGTACGTACAGACGTCACGACGGAACTAGTCGAAATGGATTTAGGGATGGTCAAAATGGACATTTCCGTTGAAATCTGAAAACCAAAAATTTTCGCGATTACAATACTTCCTTTACTTTATACAAGGAAGCAAATAGAATTTTTCTCATCCAACAAGTGAAGACATCTCGAGATTTAATAGGTTTATGTCAACGTGATATGAATTAAATCATTAGGAGAAGCCATGTATTTTTAATTATACAGCAAAGATTTTTCTCATTACGAAATGTAAAATGCAAATACTATACAGGAGATTTCAAAAACCTGCTTTGGGATGAACCAAAATAGATTTGATGAAAAGTATAAAGTTTTAAAAATAAACTAATATAAAGACTTATTGCATTTTTCAGAATAAATCAAATCCTTATTGGTCTGGACAAAATGATCGTGCAGAAAGAGAAATGATAAATCACATGCATTTTTTAGACCGTACATATTATAATTTTAGTTATAAATATAGTTAATTATACAGTTTTCAATCTTAAAATCTTCAAACTTAAAATCAGATATCAACAGGAGGTTAAATATCTTTCAAGGTTAGGTTAGTGATAGGCTGAGAGAGGATCTTCAAATATTTAACAAAGTCCATTTCAAATGGGATTAGATATAATAATTACCTGTTGTAAACAATCCTTGAATGCTCCTGAATCATAAACAAACGAAAAACCACTAGAATCTAGGCCATATTTCATCGAAATCCTTTTGATTTCAAATCATTCCTTAAGTTCACTTCATATTAATCATACGTAACTTATTTAAAGAATTCTTCTGTTCCTTGCTTCATTTCCTGGATTGATTACAGTTCTATTCTCCAAGAAACATAAGCTATTTAAGCTGTAATTGACACATTGAGTGACTGTTACAGGAACAACAGACGTATTAATGGTGGATTTACGCGACACCTCCCTTCAGCCCTTCCCTGTTAAGCGGAAGGGAGACCATTAGCGTTTCTTGTATTAGTAGGGGTCTGAAACAGCGCAGGCCTAGTAGACCGAGACGTAGGTGGGAGGATTGTATTCATTAAAAGCGTCAATTTCAATGTAATTCTTTAATCATAGAAACAAACCATGAACTGTAAGACTTTTAAATTATTAATTTTTATAGCTTGTAAACATTTTTAATTCCTTTATCTTCCATTACAACTTCACTGGCCCTCTTCTACATAATTTCAGAATGCAGTTCAATGTAACATTACAACTGAATGATATCCTCCTACTAATTATTTTAATTGAGGAAAAATTAAATAGTGATTATTTGATATTTAGACAAAGTAACAGTGGTTATGGATTGATTATGAGAATGCAGGAATCAATTTTTTTTACATTCTTGAAGATGGGGGAATTCTCCGAAACGTTGAAGTTGAAATGATGTAGATGAGGGCCAGTGAAGTTGTAATGGAAGATAAAGGAATTAAAAATGTTTACAAGCTATAAAAATTAAT